>PVKC010001251.1:0-52614 GCA_004027635.1 Crocidura indochinensis | reverse complement strand
TCACACCCGGCAGTGCTCAGGGGTTACTCCTGGCTCCATGCTCAGAAATTGCTCCTGGCAGGCACTGGGGACCATATGGGACACTGGGATTCGAACCGATGACCTTTTGCATGAAAGACAAACACCTTACCTCCATGCTATCTCCCGGACCCCCTAGGATTTACTCCTATCTATGAACTCGGGAATCACTCATGGGGATATTCTGGGGAAAATATGGGATGCCAAGATTGAACCCAGGAAAGCCACGTGCAAGGTAAGTACCCTACCCAGTGTACTATCACCCTGGCTATATAGTTCTTTTAGCCAAGTTACATTTGTTACTTTTCTCCATAATCTCAAGGGAAATTACTTTATTCCTTTGTTCTAATTATAAAGGTAGTTAGAGTTATCTTCTGTGTCTAATCTTTAGATTTCCCCTTTTTTTCTTAATTTCTGAGTATCTAGAACCTATATAATTTCCTGTTTGAATTTTTTTCTATTAGCATTAGAAGAAACAAATACGTATGTACACTATATCCATTAAGTAAACTACAAAATTATAAGGAAGGTATAATTAACATACCAGATAATAACATAGGGTGCAAAGACTATGCACACTTAAAATATGTTTTAAGTACATGTGTATACATGCCCCTGTGTCTGTATGCATTTACTTGTGGTCACAAATATAGTAAACCTAGATTCTAAACCTAGAATCTATCTCAGATGTGAACTATATGCTACCATACGATGTAATTTTTAGTAACACCTCATTTCCATGTCTCTCTACAATTTTCTATTATATATTATTAAGTCTATATGATCTTTATAGAAGAGAAAATACTACTTTAGAAAAGCAATCTCCAGTGAAAAGAGTACCAAGACTATGAAATTTGTGTCTCTACCCAGATAATAGATGCATTAATTCATACTCATTTTCAACCTATTCTATAAGTTCTTCATCTTATGTTTCCAAATGTCTTCTGTATTCTTGTTTTTCCATTATTTCTCCTCTCTAATATAACTACAGCCTTTATATTCTCACAAATCCTCCCCAACATTCACACAGAGAATCCTACATGTTAAGTTTCCTTTATCATGAATCTTTCAAAGTTTCCTCTAGTTTTCTCCTAATTTTGTCCTCTTTGACTTCTTATCTCCCATCCAATTCAATCTGAGCATGTCCTTTTGTCCTACTTCAATTGTTCTGGATCAAATGATACTTGCTAACTCCCTAATTCTATGATGTAAAATATCTATGCTACATTTGACAATGTTGTTGACTTACTACCATTTTTAGCACTAATCTCCTTTGCCATACTATTTCTTCTACTATCAAGTGATTTATAAATCTCTAAAGATTTACGTTTTTCTATCTGTTCCTTAATTATTGATGTCCATCAAGTTTTTTTGTTGTGGCCTACTGCTAATATTGTTGGATATATCCTTATTAGAAATATCTCGCCTACTTTACATGTTTTTAAATACTACTTAAATTCCCCAAACCATGTTTTTAACACAATGTCTCTGGTAACTTATTTTCATTATTAGAAAGCTTATTAGCCTTTTTTGATACAACTCCATAATTGAAATTATTAAGAAAATTGACTTTCTTGCATTTAATTGAACCATCACAATTAATATGTACCAAATAATCTGAGCATTTGTATATATCATATCTGAAAACTGAGTTTTCTGATTTTTATCCCTCCAACAGACAACTTCAGTTAAATTTTCAGCCTAGATTTTCTTCATCTGGTTTATTTTGCAATCTCTACTATCATTACCTTAGTTCAGCTATAATCTTATTTTATTTTGTCCACACCCCATATTAGCTCTTTTGAATAATATTCTATCAATCTCATAAAAATTGGATTTGCCTCCAATATATATTATTTATTCCACCAGTTTTTAAATTTATTTTTATTAATTTATTATAGTTTACAACACAACTGAAGTGTTTATAATTGCAGAACTATTATACAAATTCTCTAATAGTGATATTCTATTCAAGATTCCGAATTGAATTTTAAACTGCACTAGCATCATTTCTGCCTCTATTTCTGTCCTTTTCCAATATTATAAACCTTATGTTTCATGTATATGAGAAGTTTTCTCTAATGAAAATGTCACTTTTTATATAATTTCCCATTTCTGAAAAACTACCTACTTTCTTGTTATCTAACTGTACTCATTATTTGGATTATACCTCAACTCTAACTTCTTTCAAACATGAGCCCTTTTATCATCTAATTAATTCATTCTCTTCAACATAAATTAAGTACAGGAGTCATCCTTTTTATCAAAGGATTTTTTTCAGGGTATAATTCTTCAACTATTTGTTTAATATGCTTCTTTTCTATCACATGGTAAATTCCTTGAAGATAGAGTCTTAGAATCAACTTCTAGAAATAGTATATTTCTAATACATGCCTAATATTAATATTCCCTAAGAATCCAAAGAAGTAAATTAAAAAGCACCAAAGACACTACTGTTAACTGACAGTCTGATGAACTATAATGGATGCAAAATTGAACCATACAAAACTGTATATAGTCTTTTTTTCTTATGACTCTTTAGAAAATAATTTTATGTGACATGCAAAATATGAGATTTTATAAAGCTTTTTATGTTTTTAGTTTATGTGTAAGTTAAATAGTACATTTAGTAACATGGCTAGGCCTTATTATAATTCAATATGAGAACTTTCATTTCAATTGTCATTAATGTCATTAATGAATCACAATAGCTCATGGTACTTTGAACCAAATGACAAAATTATAATCCGAATTTTAACATTTGAAATTGTATATACTGATCTAATAGATAAATCCATAAATAACAAGTGTAAGCAGCCAATATAAGAAAATAATATCTTTATGATTATTATAAACAGTGTTTTAGACCTCTTACATAATTTTGCAGAAAATAGGAAGACTATGTAATACCAAATGATGTAGAACCTGATGTTTTCAGAAAAACTACAAATGACAAATAAGATTATGAGTTGTCAAATTCAATGTTTTATATAAACTTTCAAACATTTGGTAAAATTGAATGCATTTAAATATGAAATAGAAACATAAAGACAGTTTTTAAAGATACTTGAACCCCAAAAATGTCTGTACTAAAATAAATCTTCCAGTAATTCTGAGACCTGTAGACAAAACTATAATCAAAGACTAAAATGGAACCAGGCTTGGTCTAGTTGTTCCATCAACATTTTTCATATCTGAATGACTTCCATTGTGTATTAGTGATTGCCATTTCCTTTTTATTTATATTTTGCCTCTGTTATACCAGACCCTGTAAATCATATTTATAGACTGCTTTCAATATATTATTCAAGTAAGAAATATTGTAGTATTTAATTTAATGCCTCTTCCCCAAGAAAAGCTTTTTTAAAAGATGTCTCATGTTATTTTCTGCACTTATTTTCTATTGGTTTGTGTTAGTTGAGCAAAGAATAAAACCTTGAAGGTGTTCATGATTCTATCTGACATATATTTATATAGGCATTTAACATATTTATATAATTTGCCACATCTAAGATATCTTTGTAATTGTTTTAATAATAAGATAGCATCTTAAAAGAGCTCCCTGTTATTACATAAAATTATTTTTAAATTCAACTCAGGAAGGAATGCCCATATGTGGTATTAAAGAGAAGGAATTTATATTATCAAGGCTGGAGACAACAATGAGGGAAAAACTTTCTAACTCCACCCTTTCCTCCTGGGAGACATAGATGAAGGAGGAACTGCCTACAATCCAGAGAAAAGGACACTGAGTCAGATTCCTTAGGTGAATAAAAGACACAAAGTACAAAAAAAAAATTGGCTGAGAATCAAGTTAAATTATAAAAGACTGCTCACTGAAAAGGAGAGTCTGCTAGCAAAGATGTTGGATTCCCCCCAACCACCTCCACCCTCTTCTCTTGAAAAAGAGCCATACAAAAACTAGAATAGAAATGCTTTCATCTAAAAAGAAAGAAATGAATACATGTAATTTCTGGGTCATCAGAATAGCTCAGCAACCAATCCCAGCTTCAGCCTCACAGAGCAAAAATTGGGCTAATGACCTTGAATGTCTTTTCATATCTAGGAAAGATTAAAACACCTTCTGCTGGGACTGAGGGACAGGGGATTCCACCACCACCACCACCGAATGCAGCTTCCACTATGGAGAGATCTGGGAGTTTGGCAGAGTTTGTTTTCCCTTCAATAGTTTTGTATCTTAGGGACTGCAAGATGTTATCACAAGTTCCTGTACAGGAAAAATTCAGCCAATCTCCGCAGGCCTGGTTTTCCTCACCTGTAATACAACTTAAGGAAATCCTCGCTTACACCACAGATCTCAAAGGCATTTCCAGCTGTTTTAACATATCGGAAACATCTTTTATAAATCCCATAGGCCAATAGTAATTCTGACCCCAAATTCCTTTCTGTCGGTGTCAAACTTAGCACTTTTATGAACAAGTCTTAGAAAATCTTCTTGGTGGGCCAAGCACCATGTATTCAAGAGGTTAAATGGGGAGGGGGGTGTGAATTACTTAGGGATCTGCTCTATAAACAAACACCAACTAAAAATGAACTCTGTACTGATTTGGAGGTGACTTAAGTCCAATTTCCAGCTCCTTCCCACTCTTTCCTTTCAGGAAAGAATGAATTAAGTGCTGCAAAGAGAGCCCCTGCTGAAAGCACTCCCTGTCCTTTTTCTTCTCCTCAAGATCATGACAGGAAGAGATTGTCTTTTGTCACCCTTTGACTGATTGGTGAGTGACATTGAAATGTTCCATCTTGCACAGGCTGAAGGACAGTGGCACTAATCCTAAAAGACATAAAGGAGGTTCTTTTCTTTTTAAAGGAAATGTCTTAGAGAAAGATATCATCCAATGAAGAAACAGAAAGCACCTTCTGACATCATGTAACAAGAGGCCTATCAATCAATCAGTCCAGAGAGCTACAGACACCTACAGTCTATCATCAGTGAGATGCCATCAAATCTATTATGATGCAAAATTGGAACTCAACACCCAGGATCTCAATGAAACTAAGTCTTTGTGGTGCCTCAGAAACTTAGGTCAATTGAGGGCAAGTAAGGAAGCCAGCAGGCTTTAAAAAGCAACTTTGCAGGGCAGACTCTGCCTTTTTCAGCCTTTATATAGTGACTTCCTTCTGCTGTCTGGGCTATGATCTCAGTTCTCACTGTCTTTCTTGGCTATCTGCCTGGGCTCCTACTGTCCACATCTGCAGGAGCTACGCAACTCAGCAAGAAACCTTACTTCTTGTGCCCATCACAGCAGTAGAAGAAAAAAAATACAGAGATACTTGACTGAAAAGCAAAAGAAGCCCTTATTGCTCAATTCATTTTACAAAAGGAAATATCCTAAACTTAAAAAATAGATTAAAATAACTAACACATCTTAACATCTAAAGTCTATCAGGATTTTTTTTTTTAATACTAAAGTGAAAACATGGAAAAACATTGAGGAAATGCCCATTTATTGCTCGCTAATTGCTTTATCAGACACAGTTTTGGTTTTTCGTTTACTATTTAGAGGATCAGAATCATGACTTACTGGATATTATGTCTTCCAACCAAGATTAAGATACTTAACCCTACAATAATCTACCATTGCTATGGCTGATTTTGGATTTACTCCATTATTTTATAATTATGCAACATGATAAAACATATCAAGACAGTGTCCCTGATGTGAAAATAGGCAGTTTCTTCTGGTAATTAAATCTGTTTATCAGACACCTACTATTTTATGGATATTTATTCTTTGTAATAAGGTCAATATATCTTGCTCTCTGTTCAGAAAATAAAACATCAAAATGCCACTCACTTGTGACATGGGAATCACATTTATGTATGAATCATATTATTACTACTTGAATTATAAATCTTGAACAAATTTTGGGGGGAAAAGGCACCTCATAATTTGAAATAGATCTTAAGTAGTTGGGAGTTCATTAACTGTTTGTGGTACTTAGTAAGTATATCATCAAATTTGTCTTTAATCATTGCTATATATCAAGACACTGTATTTGAGTGTAAATGGAAGAATGAGGGATTTGATAAAAATGTGCTCTCAGGTTTATATAAACAAAATTTGTAATGGCTGCTTATTACATTTACATATTATCTTGTGGAAATATACACAAGTGACTAAGAGTTCAAACTTTTCAAATTACTTTTATTTTATTGAAACCATTGTGATTTACAAAGTCTTTCACAGTTAGGTTTCAGACATACAATGAATCAGGGCCAGTCCCACCACCAATGTCGACCTCCCTCCACCTTATTCCCAGAGTGTAACCAAACTCTACATTTGCCACCCCCTCCATACACACACACACACACACACACACACACACACACACACACACACACACACACACACACATTGCCAGTATAACAGGCCCATTTAAATTTTAGATCATTTGATTTTGGATCTCTCGAGTTCATTGATATAGACTTCGGCTTGAATATTTAAATCTGTCCTTTATTATCTTCAACAATGAACCTAAGACCACTTGGCCTATGATCCCCATTCTTTCTTTGTTTTTCTTCATTTTAATTATATAGAAAAATGCAACATATGAGATAAAAGAAAGTAATGTATGCCCCAAGGTTCTATGAAAAAGGTGGGAGTCTCTATCTAAAAGATAAAAAAAAGGGTGGCAGTTTTTTACATAGGTACAGCAAAAGTTAGGGAAAATTAAAAAACAGAACAAAACAACTTTGGCCTAAAAAATAGGGTGTTCCTACCCATGAAGCATCTTGCCATAAAACCAACTACATCACACTAAAAAGTTTCTGTATGGCAAAAGGAACATGAGCTAAAATTAAAGGCAGCTAACTGAATGGGAGAAAATTTATGCACTCAATACATCAGAAAAAGGTTTGACATCTAGGATATACAAGGTATTCACAAAGGTTAACTCCACAAAACCTAAAAACCCATCAAAAAATGAGAAGAAATGGAGCAGACACTTCATTAAAGACCCCAACAAATGGACAGCAGGCAAATGAAAAAATATTTATCATCATATATCATCAAGGAAATCCAAATCAAGACAGTGAGTTACAATTTACACCAGTGAGGATGGCACGTAGCAAAAATACTGGGAACAATCTCTTTTGAAGGAGATGTGGTAAGAAAGAAACTCATCCACTGCTGATGGGAATGCTGCCTGAACCAAATCCTATAGAAAACAGTAAGGAGGGTTCTCAGTAAACTCAAAATTGAACTTCCATATGACTCA
The DNA here is from genome assembly GCA_004027635.1 of Crocidura indochinensis. Taxonomy (NCBI): domain Eukaryota; kingdom Metazoa; phylum Chordata; class Mammalia; order Eulipotyphla; family Soricidae; genus Crocidura; species Crocidura indochinensis. The sequence goes on along the minus strand of PVKC010001251.1, from coordinate 45,357 downwards.
GAAATCTCTCTATGTGGTATCTATCCCCAGGACAGAAAAACATTCATCCAAGAGTTCAAACTTTAATAAAGGAGATTATATTGGTTTTACTCCACTGGAAAATAAAAGCTAGATGTAGTTGAGTTTTTATTAGATGCTCAGTACATATGTGTTGATTGGTTAAGTGTGGACTAAAACAACAACAACAGTAGGAAGGGCAAGAGAAATAATACGGGGCTAAGGCACTTTCCTTGCATGAAGCTGACTATTCAATCCCAGTACCACATATGATCCCCTGAACACCAACCAAACCAAAATTAAGTTCTGAGCCCAGCTAGGCAATCCCTGCTCTGACAACAACCAAAAATGGCAAATATAAATAAATAAATAAATAAATAAATGATATTATGTTATTATTGGCTCAAATAGTTCTTGAAGTAACCAATATGGTCACTTATAAAATGTTAAATCAAGATAAACAGATGTAATATTAATCTTTAATCAATTTCTACTTAAAAATCTTTTATATTTGGATGTTTATTTTTTTAGGAAACAACATAAAGCATAATTTATCTGTGGGTACCAGAAAAACTTCTATTTTCTTAGGATCAAAGAATGATTAATAGAGCTATAGTTCTTAGTATATCAGAATCATGTCCTGAAAATGCTCCAGTAGTACAGACAATATTTTAGCCAAAAGTCTCCAAGCGTCTCACTTCTGAGTAATTGGGAACAGAAGTAGGTAAACCAAAAGATACAAATGTTTCCCCAAACTACTTTGATTTAAGAATTTTTATTTAATTATAGTCTCCTGTAATTATAACTTAAGAATGAGCAGAGCAACTTCTTCTGAAACCTGCCTGTTCTTAGCATAAATGTGTAAAATATAACCATTGCTATGTAGCATCACTTTTATACTCTCAAGATGTTTGGCTTAAAGTCAGCGTGGTACATAGAGTCAAAATTTAGTTTTTAGTTTCATCTCTACATCAACTATGTATTTTGAGCAAATTATTCCCCTTTTCAAGTGTGAAAGTGCATATATCACATTAGATCATCTCCATTGATTCCTTTGTTCAGAATTTCAGAGGTGTAATATATCCCTTAATATTAACCCAACTATTTTTCATAAACTAAGAGCTTCCAATGTGTCAGTCACTAAGTCTTTCACTTGTAATTTCTTATTTGATCTATTATGATACATGTGACTTTCCAGGTAAAGTTGAGACTTACATGTGTTAAGTGTGGTGCTTAATGTTTAAGCACACATAACAGATGACAGATGTGGAGATTTAGCTCATAAACTGACTGCACTATTCTACGAAAAGTGCCTAAGATTGAAGAAATTATGTTTGAAAACATTTAAACATGGGCTATCACAGGTTGAGCTCCCTGAAAACTATGTTCCAAGGTAGAGATTAACAAACAGGAGGCATTTTAGAAGATGTATTGTTGAAGAGCTAAGGATAAAGACTGGACAGAGGGGAAAAGTCAGAAAGAGTTCAATCTCAGTCTATGTGTCAGTCATTTCTTTCAGAAAATTTGAGAATTCAAAGATCACTCAAGATTGCCCTGCTTTCAAGTGAGAAGGCAGGATATTTGTACTAGTTCACCATTCAATCAGTTATAAGACCTTCAAGATGGGGCTATAACCATTGATCAGGTTTACCTAAAAGTTAAACAATTTTTATGAAAAAATGTCTTTTGGCAGCCCTTTCAAAAAAAAATAAGAGGGAGAGAGATAGACACAGAATAGTATCACTCATCTATGGGTTTTAAGAAAAACAAAAGACATTTTTGCAATAATTCTCAGAGACAATAGAGATGAGGGCTGGAAGGGCCAGCTCATGATATGAAGCTCACCACAAAGAGTGGTGAGTGCAATTAAGAGAAATAACTACACTGACAACTAACATAACAATGTGAATGAATGAGGGAAATTGAAAGTTTGTCTCAAATACAGGTGGGGTTGGGAGGGTTAGGGAGGTGGGAGATTTGGAGCATTGGTGACTGGAATTTTGCACTGGTGAAGAGGGTGTTTATTATAATACTGAAACCCAACTACAATCATGTTTGTAATTAAATTGTATAAAGATATGAATGAATACAATTACAGTATTTGCCGGCATATAAGATGACTTTTGAAACAAACAAACAAAAAAAGTCAACCTAAAAACGGGGGTCGTCTTATACACCGAGTATATCCCGAAAAATATCTCAATATGCCGCTAAACAAAAATTGTCCGAATATTGCCACAAAACGAATTTTCCAACTCGATCCTGCACCAATCGCTTCAAGGCTCTCAGACCGCCTCTCTAACTCTCGGCCAATCCAAGCAGGCTTTTGATGCATGCAAATTAGACAAGGTTTTGTATGGGAATCTACACTGTCAAAAGCCTGCTCAAATGGGCAGAGTCAGAGAGGAAGTCTATTCCAGTATACCCTTTGAACCTTTGCTTGTTGTGATTGGCTCACTGTGGTACATACAGTTGAAGCACAGGAACGTTCTGTCTTATACAGCGAATATAGGCCTAAACTTATCTTTTAACTGCAAAATTAGGGGGTCGTATTATATGCCCAGTTATCTTATATGCCGGCAAATACGGTAAATTAAAAAGGAAAGATTGGTAAGCATTCTAATTCCCAAGGAATAGGGTCTTGAATTGTTTTGCACTGTATTTAAAAATGACCAAAGAGCAGAAGAGAATAATAAATTCTGAAGGTATATTGAAGTTCAATAAAGATGGTTTTAAAGATCAAAAAAGTAAAGAAAAGCAATATAAAAATAATGTACAAATACATGATTTGCACTGATATATATATATAATTGCACTGTTGTATATTTACATATATATAAAACTACTGGAAACTTGATTAATTTAAAAGATAAAATAAAAAGTAAATCTAATACTAAAGAAAAAGAATAAATTATTATTCTTTAAGAGGGAAGTGGGGAACTCATCATATGTCCTAGATGGAAGAAAATACAAATATTAACTATTTGGTTAACCTTAAACACAAATGTCACCAGGAAACAAAATGGATTCAAAAAAATATACACATAATTTCTGAGTGGCAAAGAATGTTCTCGCTTGATCTCATACAGATAGACAAGGACACACTCAAACACATGTATATGTGTGTAATTATTCTTTGTAAAACATTTTAGTAATTATATTGGGGCCAGAGTAATGGTGCAGTGGTAAGACATTTGTCTTGTACACGGCTGACCCAGGATAGACAGTGGTTTGATCCCTGGTTTCCATAGGGTCCCCCAAGCCAGGAGCAATTTCTGAGCATATAGTCAGGAGTAACCCCTGAGCATCACCAGGTATGGTCCAAAAAATTAAAAAAAAAAACATTGTAGTAATTATATAGAGTAGTATTTGATGAGAAAGAGGTTAATGATGCTGCTGCTATATGTGGTGATAATAATCTGTTCATCTCTGTCTCCAAGATGATGTCTCTATGACTACAAAGGAACAGAGCATTCATGAAGAAACATCCTTAGGATAGGTAGCCACCTAATGTTGATACTCAAGAAGAAAAAATGCTGTTACTTACTGCTGTTTATGAAAATATCATGAACTGCTCATTCATAAATGACCCAAGTCAAATTCTACCACCCGTGTCACTGTGTGTTTTCATATATAACTATCCATGGATAACACTTCTTAATTTTTCAAATATGGTTACTTATTTGCTTGAATAAAATATACCAGTCTTATAGATTTTTACTATGAATTTATTCTAATTGTAATAATTCTGGTACATATTATATGTGTTTTCCATTTAATGTTTTACTTTTCACTATTACAAAAATACCCTGCAAAAGGAGAAAAATGTGTTAGAAGTTAATTGTGGCAAATATTACAATAGAACTATAAGAAAAGTCCTGGATATATAGTACAGAATATAGAACATACTTTTCTTGCATGTAGCTGATCCTAAAATCTCATATGGTTCCTCAAGTTCTACCAACCGTGATATCTGAGTACTGGGTCAAGGGTATTTCACAAAACAAAACACAATATAATAAAAGACTAAATACAGAGAGGACAGCTGACAACAATTGTTGGAAGTACTTTGTAAATATACCCTTTTGAATTTTCAGGTAATTTGTTTCTTTAATCAGACAGGTAGTATAGGAAATATCAAGAAAAAAGTAGTGATAGAGATTTTAATTATTTTTCTCATTCTTGTGGGGTTTTTTTTTTATCGCTTGTTCATGCTTTAAGTTATATTTTGTTTGAGGTAAACTTGCTCCACACACAAATATAACTTTTTATACAGTTTGAGAACAGATTAATACATCTGTCATCAAAATGTGACTACTATTCTGCCACAATCTATTGGGTCATTTCAGCCCAATTTCCACCCTTTTGGTAACTTTAATTCTGCAGTCTCTGAGACTATTGTCTATTTCTCAAGTATTTTGCTTCTTTTACTATTCATGAGTGAGATTATCCAGTGTTTGTTATTCTAATTCTGCCTTATTCCGTGCATTATAAATCTCCAGCTTCATCTTGTAGCAAAGGCAAGATTTCATCTAACTGCTGAGTATATATAACATGTTCTTTATCTATATGTAGTTGAACAGTTTCAAGAATTTGATTATTATAAATAACATTGCAATCTCATTTTGAATTAGCATCAAAATATTCTGATAGCATAACTTTACTCTTGTTAGTTACCAAGAATTTTGTAATTATTCCTATTATTTGCTCATATTCAATTCAATGGCATAGAGCAGGGGTCCTCAAACTTTTTAAGCAGGGGGCCAGTTCACTGTCCCTCAGATCTTTGGAGGCCAGACTATAGTAAAAACAAAAACTACGAACAAATTCCTATGCACACTGCATATATCTTATTTTGAAGTGAAGAAACAAAATGGGAACAAATACAGTATGTGGCGCACTGGCCGTAGTTTGAGGACCACTGGTACAGTTAAAATTTCAACTGTTATATTACCCCAATTTTGCTGTACTTTGAAAAAAAAACTGCCTCACACACCCCTTTTTTCCTTATTTTTCCTTTGGGACTTTGTTTTGCCACATATTTCTGCATTTTTCTATAAAACTAAGAAAAAAAAGGGTGTATAAAAAAGGGTTCAAGTGGTCTCAGATACACTGGTGAAGAAAAATAAGAACAGAAGTAAATATTTAAGCCAAAGTCAACAACAATCAAGTCAAGAGACCTAACCTTTAACAATCTAAACTTAAATGGACCTGTTCTACTGACAGGCCAGGGGGCAATGGGTGGTGGAATAGGATCATATCTTGGTCCACAGGTGGAGGGAAGTTGACACTGGTGGTAGGAATGGTCCTGACACACTGCATATGTGAAATTCAATTATAAAGGACTCTGTAGATAACAATTGCTTCACAAAATAAAAGTTTAAAAAATACTCACAAAAAAAAAAAAGAAAAAGAAGGAATAAAGAAAGGATGAAGACCAGGGGTCAACCTTGGGGCACAATTACTTTGTTTTACCATATATTTCTGCATTCTTCTATAAAACTAAGAAGAAAGGAAAAAAAGAAAGTCTAGGGGACAGGGTCAAAATGGTTTCAGGTTCATTGGTGGAGGATAAAAGGATAGAACTAAAAACTCAAAGTTAATGATAATAGAATGAAGAGACATAAACTTTAACAATCTAAATTTAAATAGACCTGTTTTACTGACTGGCCAGGGGGAAAAGAATGGTGGTATAGGATGCATTTTGGGTCCATTGGCGGAGGGAGGTCGACTCAGGTAATGAGAATGGCCCTGATTCATTGTATATCTGAAATTAAACTATGAAGGACTTTGTGGATCACAATGATTTCAATAAAATAAAATTAAAAAAGAAACACACACAAAATTCAACTATAGTAGTTTTCCCAATTATTTTTATAAATTTGATTTCTAGTATTATTACATTGCAATCTGGAAAATTATTTGATATATCAATTTCCATGATTTTACTAATACTTGTTTTGATTCCCAATACGTAGTCTATTCTCAAGAATTTATTATGTGCACTAGAGAAAAGATCCATATTCTGCTTTGGGAAGGGCTGGGGTGTAAGAGCCCAATAGTGCCTATTAAGTGCAGATATTTCAATTCCTAGCCTGAAATGTTAATTTTCTTCATAACATTCTATCTAGTTGTTCTATTCAGTGACAGAAGTGAGTGTTAAAGTATCCTTTGTTAATATCAATGTTTCTCTTGAGACTTATTAATAGTTGTGTAATACATTTTAATGCTGTTTTACTTAGTGCATATGTGTTAATTAGTGATAAGTTCTCTTGATATATTCCTTCTATAATCATTTCTTATTGTACACGCTTGGGCCTAATTTATTATTTTAGTTTGAAATCCATTTTTTCTAATCTAAGTTAGGTTTCCCCTATCCTTTATTAGGCTACTATATTCCTATATAATTCTTTCCCTACATTTTATTCAACATTATATTTATCTTCAAAATCAAATGGATCTTCTGTAATTATCAGAGGTTTGGTATATTTTCTGGTAAAAACAGATCATCCCGAGTCTTCTAATTGGTGAGTTTATGTCTTTGGCATTTAGTGAAATTATAGAGATAAAGAACTTATTGCCTTTTTCTGCATAATCAATTCTGGTTGTTTTTGTAGATTGCTTTTTTCTTCCCTCTAATTTTCACCTCTTATATTTAGATATATTCCTTTTATGAAAATATATTGTTTCAGTTATCTCTTTTGCTTGTTTCCACTAAGTATTTTGTCTTGAGTTTATCATGAGCTTTACATTCAATAATTTTATTCCCACTTAAAATATAAATTAATCTTGATTTTATATGAAATTTTACTATTACTCTTCTTACCACATTTGCTACTTAAGTATTTATTATTTCTGTGTTGAATTTCTTTTCTATTTATAGCAGTTTTTGTTATTTTTGAAGGGTCAGATTTTATTTATACATAAGAAAACAAAATTATTCTTTGTTTTTCAGTTGCTGATTTCAACTTATATCCTTAACTTTGGACATTATAATCACAACATATAAGCTATAGCCATGCCTTTGAACCTTGCCATTCTCTATTCAGAATGTATTTTGTTGTGGATCTATGGATTTGTTTATTTGATTTTGAAGTCTTAGACTTCCTAAATCTTCAATAAAAAATTATACTTCAAGAAAAAAATGAGCTTTCCTTCCTCAGGAATCTTAATGTTGCAAATGCTGTTTCTTTGATGCTGTTCCATAAAATATTTATATTTTCTTTATATTTTAAATTCATCTTTTCTTTTCTCTGTTTGGTTTTGGTTTTTGTTTCTTAGGATTTTCTCAAACTATACAAACTCAGTCCCTGGCTTCTATCATTCTTCTGTGAGCATCTTATTTTACTTTTTTTTAAAATTTTGATTTTTTTGGACCATACTTTGCGGTGCTTAGGAGTTACTTCTGACTGGCTCAGGTGTGTGTGTGTTGGGGGGGACATATGGGATGCCAAGTATTTAACCTGGGTCAGCAGCATGCAAGGCATATATTATACCCAATATGCTATCACTCTGCTCCCCCTGACACTAATGAGTTCCCCATAGCAGCTCAGTGATCAAGAAGAAGAGGGTCTGAATGACAACCCATGCCCTAAGCTGCTAGCAACTATGATATTAAAGCCAGTTTGGTCTGGGCATGCCTAAAATTCTATTCAAATGAGCATTTAGTAAGATCTGTAACATAGAGCAAATCTGGATAGTTGCCAAGGGATATGTGCTTGTAGCTGCAACTGTAGGATCAAGGTAAAGCAGGTATGTACAGAATCCAGTATTATGAGGTTGTGTTTTACAAGGTATATGGATTCATATCTGAGCAGTGATGGGCTGCAATTAAGTGTTAAAAGACAGAAATGTTCAAGAGATTCTGCGTTCCAAACTTGAATAAATCTGAGTAGCAAATATGAATTTTATGATATTGGTATATCTGTGGGTCCAACAAAAAAAGAGGAATGACTGAGGGTTCAAAATAGTCATGTACCAAGTTTTATAGACCTATACGGCAACCAGATACTGCAGAATCTAAGTGTCCTAGTTCATCAGTGCACAAACATTGAAAAGGCATGAATGACATCTAAGATTCAATTTTCAGTACCTAGATGCCATCATGTCGCTCTATCATTGTCAGAGAGACGTGATTGTGTGTAGGTAAAGCTTTAATGGAAACCTAGGACCACAGTCACAGAGTATGTTTTCTGAAACTGAAAGCACTGTATTCAATGGCCCTCTTGATCAAAAAAACTTTTTTTACATTTAGGTCACACTTGGTGACCCTCAGGTGTTACTCCTGGCTATGGCACTCAGAAAATGCTCCTGGCTTGGGGGACCATATGGGATGACAGGGATCGAATCGAGGTCCATCCAGGGTCAGCTGCATGCAAAGCAAATGCCCTATCACAGTGCCATTGCTCCAGCCCCATGATCAAATATTTTTGAGGGTCCATAGAGTACAAGTAATCAGGAATTTTCACATACGATCTACTAAGAAGAGACATTCAGTATAATATGTGTGTATAATATTTTTGTACTTGATATTTATACACTATATAAATATTACATTTATATTTACTATATTTATTTTCTTGCCTTCAGTTCTGGATTATAGGATTTGGGTTACACTTTTTCTTTCTCAAGACAAAGTTCCTCACTTCAGAACTCACTTCCCAACTAACTTTGCTGCTTCTCTGTAGGGGTTCTCTCTTGCCAAAATATCTATATCTCCAATCTTTCTGTCCCTGTTTATCTGAAATTTTAATGGATTTCCATGATTATTCCAAGTTTTGGTGTTTATTTTTCAGTAATGCCAGCATTCCTGCATATCCCTCTCTATTTAGCCACGTTGGTCCATCTTGGGTTCATTAAAATTAAAAAGTTGCTGATTGATTTTCAATTAAGTCTTAATGTTTTAGTAGCATCTTTTAACAAAACTAAACACTTTCTTCTTCATGTGATGCTCTCTACTTATTGCCAGGACAAAATTTTCTCTAGGACAGCCACCTGCAAGGCAAACGCCCTACCACTGTACTATCTCTCCTGTCCCCACACCAGAAGCAATTTCTGAGCACAGGGCCAGGAGTAAACCCTGAGGTTCGCTGGGTGTGACTCCAATAACAAAAAAAAGTTTCTTATTTTCCTTCGCTAATTTTAAAATAATTTTTCAATTTTTTCTAATCCTATGTATCTTGTAACAATTGTGATTTGAACTCTGTCTTCCTATTCCCTCCAATCTCAATTGATACTCATTCCCTAATGATGATATCCTGTTCTTTGATTTAAAAAATCATTTATATGCTAAGCATTTGCAATGTATTTAGTAGCATTTCGAGTCTTACATGTAAGCCCAGTTTAGCTCATTACAAAAGCAGAGTGAGCTTTTAAAATCTGAGCAGAATTATAACATTTTTCACAGTCCCAAGCTTTTGATTTCATTTTTAATAATAGCTGAGGTCCTTACATAGTTTTTGGAAATCCTATCTTTTATGTCCCAGACAGAATATCTACTCACTGGGCCCTTATTCACACTACTACAAACATTCTTCTCATTCCAGTCTTTATTGTTCCTAGAAAATAACAAGTAGTCAAAAAGTCACAAAGAACAGCTAAATGGAGAGTAGAGAAAATAAGAAGTTTGAGTTGCTAACATAAGGTTCTCTCTTTCTCTCTCACTCTCTCTCTCTCTCTGCCATTCTGAATCTAATTACATATGACTATTCCTTTTATTTAGTATTCCAAATTTTAGGTAAATATCTTTTTTTTTTTTGTTTTTGTTTTTGGGTCACACCCGGCAGTGCTCAGGGGTTACTCCTGGCTCCATGCTCAGAAATTGCTCCTGGCAGGCATGGGGGACCATATGGGGTACCAGGATTCAAACCAATGACCTTTTGCATGAAAGGCAAGCGCCTTACCTCCATGCTATCTCCCGGGCCCCTAATTAAATATCTTTAACTTAACACTAGAGGGAAGAAATTCTTTAAAATGTTGTTACAGCTTGTCTAAATGTATAAATTATAAAATTCCATAGCTGTCAGTATGTAAAACAATGTCTTTGTCCATTTCATTTCTATACTGTTGTATTTCTATTTTTTATTTATATCTTCTACTGAAATTGAGGAAGCAATTTAGGGTAGAAATAACAGTAAGATCTTTGCTACATGCTACGCCTATGTTTGAAATCCTAGCACTGGTATTTGCTTTATATTGCAATGAGAGAACTTACTTTATCTTCTTATGTCCTAACTACAAAGTAAAATAATATAACTATCTCAAGGATTGATTTAATGATTAAAAGATATAAGGTATGTAAATCATCTAGAACCTGATTAATATCCAAAAGTGGTAGATCTTAGAATTCCTATTATAATATTTAGTGAGTGCCGTGCATATAATAATAAAACTAAAGGAAATGCCAAAAAAAATTGGAAAGAGAATTATTGAGGAGGGAAAAGGGCCAGGCAAGTAATTCATAAACTGAATAATTAGTCCCTAGCCACTAGTTTTACTATAATTACAAAGTTTCTGGTGCCAGTTTTAAAGCATTAATCCTCAGAAATTATCTAGATAGTAATAATGGAGATAGTGGAAATGACACAGGTTGTACTGTAATAGAACTAAACATCCCCAAATTTTCTCTTTTTCCTTCCCCACAGTTTTAAATATTTTTCCAAGTGTAACCATATAATGAAAATATCAAAAGTCTGAGACTGTAAGGACATCACTGTACACTTGTAAACTCTCTAGGGGGAAAAAATGGCAGAAGCATTTGAATGCACTTGTAACTCTTAGGACAAAACAGCAGTCTTACTGAAATGAGCAGGGAATCTTTTTACTTCAATGCACTATAAGAGCAAGCATGTTTGCTAGGATTACATTAAATTGAGGAACATAGTAATATCACTAAAGCTATGATATAGATTTTTAGGTTTGGAGCTCATTCATAGCATTGTGGAGACATCAGTTCTCACTCAAATTCCTTCCAATTTAGGAATTCACTAAGGAATGTCTTGTGCATAGCAGGATGCTGCTTGTCTAACAAATACTGGCCAGCTTCCATTATTGACACTGTAATCCAAAGTTACATATTGCATATCTTTTCTCACCCGGTTCTAGAGTCAGTAAGTAGATCTCCTTTTCTTTGAAATCAGCTTTGGAGCTGAGCATTGAAGAAAAGAAGATACCTTTTTCTCCTTAGATTGTCTCATAAACCTGTGTTTTTCATTCATCATCCTAGTAAAAGCTGATTGTATTTTAGATGCCTATAAGTCTCCTCGAACTGCTGAAGCTGATAAAAGCTCAATTTGGGGCTGTTAACATCACCTTGGATTACATTATACTCTCAATATTTTAAAGATAGTTTATAGATAAGATTAAATGCCAAATCGGAAGGGGAAAAATTCCAAAAGTATTTCTCAAAGGAACCCCTGTAATTGATTAACGCAGATGTTTTAATAAGGAGCCAGAAATAGAGTATGATAAGCACTGCATTATATGCACTGAAATAGTTTCAATCCCTGGTATTGCATATAATCAACAGTACCAGCAAACATAATTCTTAAGCCTAGTACCAGGAAAAAAATCATAAGAAATACTGGATATGGTCCCCAAAAAAAGTAAGAAAGAAAAAAGAAAATGAACAAAGATTACACCTCATATTATCTGGGTGAGACAACAAGACACATTGAAAAAGGCAGAGGATAAGCAGCATCATAAAGGGATGAAAATGAGAAAAATATGAAGCATAAAAGGGGGAAGTAAGTGAACTAAGGTGAGTACACCCTTAAGTACACTCACTTAAGTAAGTGCCTCTAGACTAGGGTGTGGCCATGGAGATAATAGGATTGGCAGGCAGTTGCTAGAGACTGTGGGATAGTGGGTGGTCCTTTGGGGGAGGGGATGTCATTTTAAACATACTCAAGTGCATACAGATAAGAGCACAGTCACCGTGCAAAGCTTTTACCAAACTCAGCGAATAAAGTGGGTAGTACTGAAGACCTAACTAACATCAGTCACAAATCTAGCCTCTCTGATAAAGACTTTAGAGTGGAAATGTTGAGGATGTTCAAAGAACTCAAAGAAACCATGGAGTGTACCGCCAATATGAGTCAAGAGGTCACAATGATGAAAACCATAAATAGAAATGGAATACCGAAAGCAACAAGATAGAAGAAAAATAATTAAATTTAAAAAAAGGATCTTTAAGATTTATAGCAGATTTATCACAAGTAACTCTCAAGGACCAAAAGCAGTGGTGGGATATAATGAAAAAAAACTCTATAAAAAGAACACCTCATCAAGAATATTTCATCTAAACATACTTTCTTCAAGGTGAGAAGGTAGAAGAAACAGCTTCATGGGTAAAGATCAGCTACAAACTTTACAGTCTCAACACCAACCTTAAAAGAAGTATGGAACAGTCTACTTTAATGCAAGACAAACCCCACAAATACAACAAACCCTACAAAAAGTGGTACAGAATCCCACGGCTATTGTCTCTTAATATCAATGAATTAAATGCACCAGTTAAAAGACACAGACTAGCAAAAAGGATCAAAAGACTGAATGCAACATTTTGCTGCCTGCAAAAATCATATTTGATAGTCAGAATCAAAAGCAAAGGCAGAAAAACACTCCTTCAAGCAAATAACTCCTTTAAAAATGCTAAAGTAGCCATACTAATAACACACAATATAGATTTCAGGCTTAAAAGATTATAAGAGACAAAGAGGGTCATTTCTTATTAATCAAGGACTATGTACATCAGGAAAAATATCACACTTCTAAATATATATGAACCCAATGAAGCACTAGAAAAATACATAAACTACTATTAATAGACTTAAAGAAAGATATCAAAAGTAATAAAGTAGTAGTGGGAGACTTCAGCACCTCTCTGTCACCACTAGAAAGATCAACTGGGCTAACACTCAAGAAGAATATACTGACTTTGAAGGAAGAAATGAAAATGAGAAGCTAAGTAAACATATATTTTGCTTTTTACCCCCAAAAGCTGAATACCCGTTTTTCTCCAATGCACATGGGGCATTCTCCAAAATGCTGGACCATGCAACATACCTCCATAAAATTAGAGGATAGAAGTTATATCAACTGTCTTCTTAGACCATAATGCACTGAAAATAGAAGTGAATTACAAAAATAAATTAATAAATAACTCTAACACCTAAAAATTAAACAGATAAATACTGAATAATCCATAGGTAAGAGAAAAACATCAAAAGATTTCTGGAAACAAATGAGACCAAAGACATGAATTATCATAATTTGTGGGACACAGCAAAAGCAGGACTGAAGATAATGTATAGCTTTGCCAGCATTTATCAAGAAGAAAAGAAAGGACTATTAGATAATTCAATGGCACAGTTTTAAAAATTGTAAAATGTTGGGACTGGAGAGAGACCATGGAGGTAGGGCATTTGCCTTACATGCAGAAGGACATTGGTGAGAATTCCAGCATCCTATATGGTTCTCCCAGCCTGCCAGGAGCGATTTCTGAGCTTAGAGCCAGGAGTAATCCATGAGCGCTGCCAGGTGCAACCCAAACTCCAAAAATTAAATACATTAATTAAAATTTTAAATTTGGGGGCTCGGGAGATAGCATGGAGGTAAAGCGTTTACCTTTCATGCAAAAGGTCATCAGTTCGAGTCCCGGTGCCCCATATGGTCCCCTGTGCCTGCCAGGAGCAATTTCTGAGCATGGAGCCAGGAGTAACCCCTGAGCACTGCCAGGTGTGACCCAAAAACCAAAAAAAAAAAAAAAAAAAATTTAAATTTGGAAAATGTGCAACAAAATGAGCTTATAGAAGGCAGGAGGAAAGAAATAATAAACTGTAGGGTAGAAATTAACTGGATATCCCTCAAAAATATCCAAAAGGTTAATAAAAGATAGATTTGATTATTTAAAAAATAAATATGATCAAAAAACCATTAGAAAAACTCACTAAGAGAGAAACATAATGAAATTGAATCATAAATGAAAAGAGGGGCTTTACAACAGATATTGCAGAAATTAAATTAAAGAGTAATCAGAGATTACTTTGAGAATATTTATGCTTTGAAGTATCTGGAAGAAATAAATTATTGAATAAATTCTTAGTATATTATAACTCCCCAAGTTTGAATCAAGATAATGTGGAATACCTGAATAGACCTGTGGCTACTGAAGGCATTAAAATGGTAACTGAAAGGCTTCTCAAAAATCCAGGCCCAGATGGTTTCATTAGAGAATTCTTCCAAACTTTTAAGGAGGACCTGCTGCCAACTCTTCTCAAGCTTTTCCAGGAAATTGAGTAAACAGACACACTCCCAAAAGTTTGTCTGAAGCTAAAATGATTCTGATACCACAAGCAAACAGAGATACCACAAAAAATGAGAATTACACTCCCATATTCTTAATAAACATAGACTCAAAAATTCTCAACTAAATACTAGTAAATAAAACCCTACAGTTCATCAAGATCATGCACCATGAACAATTAGAATGCATTCCAGAGATGCAAGGATGATTTAACATGCACAAATTAATCAATATATCATATTAACAAAAGAAAATGTGTAATTAATATGACTGAAACCATATATACAGATACTTCATTTGACAAGGTCAAACATCAATTCATGATAAAAAAATTCTCAACATAATGGAAATTGGAGGAACCTTTCTCAATTAGTCAAAGCCATTTACCACAATCCCATGGAAAATATTATACTCACTGAGGAAAAACTGAAAAGTGTTTCCCCAATGATATGGCATAAGAAAAACTACCCACTCTCATCAGTTCAATTCAGTGTATTACTCAAAGTACTTGTTATAGCAATTAGGCAAAAAAAAATATACATATATATATATATGTATATATATATATATAAATGGCATCCAGATAGCAGAGGAATAAATCAAGTTCTCACTCTTTGCAAATCACATGATACTAATTTAGAAGAACCTAAGACTCTACAAAAAATTCTTCTAGAAATGATAGATTTGAATAGTAAAGTGGCAGGCTACAAAGTTAATATGCAAAAGCCTATGGGTTTTCTATTTATAACTAATAAAAGAAAAGAAAGATATCTAAAAAATAAAATCCAGTTCACAATTGTGCCTCAGAAAATCAAGTCAACTTAACTAAAGTCAATTTAACTAAAGAGATAAAGAACATACAATGAAAACACTGATCAAAAAATAATAGGACACAAGAGAATGGAAATACATACCCAGCTCATGGATAAGGAGGTTTAACATCATTAAAATGGCATTACTTCTCAAATCATAGTACAAATTTAATGCACTATCTTTAAAGATACCATGACATTTTTTGATGAAATAGATCAAACACTTCTGAAATGCATATGGAATAGTGAACCTCCAAAATAACTAAAGGAATCCTTGGGGGGAAAAGATCGTGGGACATATCAATTTCTCCAAGTTCAAACTTTACTATAAAGCTATAGTCATTTAAAAAAAAAACATGATATTGGAATAAAGACTGAACCTCAAATCGAAGGACTAGGCTTTAATATTCTGAGACTTACCCTCAGGCATATCATCAAGTAATCTTTGATAAAGGGGCAGGAAATACAAAATGAAGAAGGAAAGCCTCTTCAACAAGTGGTGTTGAGAAAACTTGTCAACTACATTCAAAAAATAGTGAACTGAGACCACTCCTTAACACCGTGAACAAAAGTCAAATCAAAATGAGTTAACTAGCATGATATCAGACCTGAACCCATAAGACACATGATTTTACTAGTAAATTCTTCAAACTTTTTAAAAAGGGCCTGCTACCAAAACTTTTTAGGCTCTTCCAAGAAACTGAGTAAACAGAAACACTCCCAAAAGTTCTTATGAAGCTAAAGTAAATTTGATAGCAAAATCAAAACATAGATAGAACACTACAGGACATTGATGTAAAAGGCATTTTCAAGGGTGAAATACCACTGGCAAAGCAAGTAGAAGTAAAGGTAAACAATAGGAACTACATTAAACGGAGAGGCTTCTGTATCATAAGGGAAATGGTAACAAGCATACAAAGGCTACCCAGGGAAAGGGAGAAACTATTCACCCATGACCCATCTTAACAGGGTTAATATGCAAAATAGTCAAGATTCTGGTATAGCTTAGTAAAAAAAAAAAAAAATCTAACCCTATTCAAAAATGTGCAGAAGAAATGAACAGACATTTCCTCAAAAAGAAATTCAGATGGCCAAAAGGCACATAAATATGCCCTGCACCATGAATCATCTGGGAGGTACAAATCAATACTGCAATGAAATATCATTTTACACCACAGAGAATGGCACACATCACAAAGAACAAGACCAAGCAGTGTTGGCATGGATGTGAGCAGAAAGAGACTCTCATTCACTGCTGGTGGAAATGTCATCTAATCCAGCTTTTCTGGAAAACAGATATCAAGAAAGCACACAAGAAGCCCTCACTGTTTTCACATGGCATGATATTGTATCTAGAAAATTTGAACAACTCTATAAACAGCTTCTAGAAGCAATAGAATTGTATATTAGAGTGAAGATACAAAATTAATATGCAAAAATCATGAAATTTCTATACACAAGTAATGAAACAGAAGAAAAAGATATTAAATATAATTCCAATGACACCTTTGCCTCAGAAAATCAAGCACCATGGGGTTAACTTAACTAAAGAGGTGAAAGATCTATACAAAGAAAACTACAAAACACTGCTTCAAGAAATAAAAGAATACATGAAGAAATGGAAAGATATTCCCTGCTTATGGATTGGAAAGATTAATAACATTAAAATATCATTACTTACAAAAAAGTATTGTACAAATTTAATGAAATCTCCATGAGAATACCCTTTTTTCTTCAAAAAAGTAGATTGAGACTCCTAAAATTTATACAGAGCAATAAACATCCATAAATAACTAAAACAAATATGGAGGGAATCACTTTTCCCAACTATAAACTGTACTACAAAGCAGTAATCATTAAAACAGCATGGTATTGGAATAAAGACAGATCCTCAGATTGATGGAATAGACTTGTATATTCAGAGATAGATCCACAGGTTTACAATAAATTAATTTTTGATAAAGGAGCAAGAAATAAAAATTGAAACAAGAAAATCTTCTTCAAAAAGCGGTGCTGGGAATACTGGTCAACTATACCAAACATTTGAACTTAGAGCACTTTTTAATACCTTTCACAAGGTTAAATAAAGTGATTAAAGACCTTGATATCAAACCTGAAGATATAAGATATATATATGATATATATATGTGATATATATATTATATCTTATATAAGATATAAGATATATATATATCTTATATCTTCAGGTTTGATATCAAGGTCTTTTATATATATGGACAATGTAGTCAGAACACTCCATAACATTGAAGGAAAAGGCAAAAGATGAAACACTTCCCAGCAAAGGGAAATAAAGATAAACAAATGGTGCTTCATTAAACTGGGAAGCTTCTGCTCTTCAAACAGTGACTGGGATACAAGACTACTCACAATACAGGAGAAACTATTCACCCAATACCTGTCACATAAGGGGTAATATCTAAGATATACGAGGCACTGATAGAACTTTGCAAGAACAAAACATCTAACTCTAACCAAATAAGGGAGAAGAAATGAACAGACACTTCCTCGAAGAAGAAATACAAATGGCCAAAAGACACATGAAAAAATGCTCCATATCACTACTCATCAAGAAGATGAAAATCAAAGCAAAAATGAGGTATCATCTCGCCACAGAGACTGACATACATCACAAAGAGCAAAAAGAACCAGTGCTAGTATGGATTTGTGAAGAAAGAAATTCTCATTCACTGCTGGTGAGAATGTCAATTTTACAAAGCAATAAGGGTATTCCTCCAAAAAAGTAGAAAAACAATATGAATATTTCTCAAAAAATAGAAAAATAAAAAACAATATGGATATTCTTCAAAAACAAGAAATTGAGCTCCATAGAACTCAGCAAATTGGTGGTAACCAATTTAGAAACCATCCAGTTGCCTGACAACAACTGAGCTGTTGAGTGGCTAAAGAAACAATGGTACATCTTCCAATCAAATACTATGCAGCCATTAGGAAAAACAGTCATGAAATTGTCTTATACATGGATGTATATGGAGAGTATTATGCTGAGTGAAATGAGTCAAAGGAAAAGGGATAGACATAGAATGTCTAGTATGGTAATAATATCCAGATATAAAGGCCTCGAAGACTAGTCCATGATATGAAGCAGAGAGAGCAGTTAGGGTAGAGAAGAGGCCATTATGACAATGATAATTGGAAATAATCACTGGAGGAAAGTTCAGTGTTGAAAGGAGATAAAGTTAATGACATGATACTTAGTAACAATAGTACAAAAAACAATATAAAGAGTAGGGGGAGAAAATGAGAGAGCTGAAACAAAGAGAGAGGGAGAGAAAGAGAGGGAGAGAGAGACAGAGACAGAGATAAAGAGAAAAGAGAAAAAATGTCTGCCCCATAGGCAGTCAGGGGAGAGGGTGAGAGGGAAACTGGGAACAATGGTGGTGGGAAATGTGCTCTGGTTAAGAGGGTTATACATTGCATGACTGAAGCTCAATCATAAATAACATTGTATCTGTGAGGAAAAATAAAACTAGTGTATGATGGAGCAACCTGATGACTACATGTTTAGATAAAGTAATTAATAAAAAAAAAGGATGAGGTATAACGTTAGAGGAGTTTGAAGCCATTGAATATTTCTTTCTTGGAAGCTTTAAGTTTTAAATTCTTTTAATTCTAGTCAAATTTCCTAAAAAGTTTTAACTAATTAGATTTCTTGAGAGAGTAGAAAAAGTGTATTAAGTTTGACATAGGATGAAATCAGTGTAGACTTAAGAGCCAGAGCAATGAATTTTCCAAGAGTTTAAAGAAACTCACAAAATTTTAGACTACTACAAATGGTAGAATTAGAAGTTTAAAAATAAACTTTCCAGATATCTAAGGAAAGAAGAGAAATTACCAAATATAGAGGTAACAAAATATTCTTATGATGCTCTCTTTTTTGCTCCCTAAAACTAGATGGAATGATCATTCAAAAGGCATGGATCCAATACCCATCAGATAAGGGGCTAATCTCCAAAATATACAGGGCACTGACAAAACTTTACAAGAAAAAAACATCTAATCCCATCAAAAAATGGGAAGAAGAAATGAACAGACACTTTGATAAAGAAGAAATACAAATGGCCAAAAGGCACATGAAAAAATGCTCCTCATCACTAATCATCAGGGAGATGCAAATCAAAACAATGATGAGATATCATCTCACACCACAGAGACTGGAATACATCAAAAAAAATGAGAGCAATCAGTGCTGGCGGGGATGTGGAGAGAAAGGAACTCTTATCCACTGCTTGTGGGAATGCCATCGAGTCCAACGTCTATGGAAAGCGATAAAGAGATTCCTACCTAAAACTGGAAATTGAGCTCCCATTCGACCCAGCTATTCCACTCCTAGGGGTATACCCTAGGAACACAAGAATACAATACAAAACTCTCTTCCTTCTGATCTATGTATATTGCAGCGCTAT
The DNA here is from genome assembly GCA_004027635.1 of Crocidura indochinensis. Taxonomy (NCBI): domain Eukaryota; kingdom Metazoa; phylum Chordata; class Mammalia; order Eulipotyphla; family Soricidae; genus Crocidura; species Crocidura indochinensis. Next base: position 25,798 of record PVKC010001251.1, on the reverse strand, counting down.
TTACAATATCCAGACTCTGGAGACAACCAAGATGCCCTTCAACAAATGAATGGCTAAAGAAACTGTGGTACATATACACAATGGAATATTATGCAGCCATCAGGAGAGATGAAGTCATGAAATTTTCCTAAACATGGATGTACATGGAATCTATCATGCTGAATGAAATAAGTCAGAGGGAGAGAGAGAGACAAAGAATAGTCTCACTCATCTATGGGTTTAAAAAAAAATAAAAGTCATTTTTGCAACAATCCTGAGACAATGAGAGGAGTGCTGGAACTTCCAGCTCACTTCATGAAGCTCACCACAAAGAGTGGTGAGTGCAGTTATAGAAATAACTACACTGAGAACTACCCTAGCCATGTAAATGAATGAGGAAACTGGGAAGCCTGTCTAGAGTACAGGTGGGGGTGGGATGAAATGGAGAGAGATTTGGGACATTGGTGGTGGGAATGTTGCACTGGTGAAGGGGGGTTGTTCTTAATATGACTGAAACCTAATTACAATCATATTTGTAATCAAGATGCTTAAATAAAGATATCATGAAAAAATAAAATAAATAAATAAAATTTAAAAAGGCATGGACCCCTAAACTATATTATGAAAATTCACCTTTCAGATTCTTCTTCTTTGCCTTTGGAACAAAGATATTTGGTGACTTGGAAGTTTGATGAGTTTAAGTCACAGAGCTGGGCCCTGTTGTAGGATGTAGGGTGTGTATTTAGCTGCTACAGTTCATGCAGAAAGACTGATACCACAGAGATATGAACCATGACTGCACTACCTGGGAATTATTGGCAGCTATTATTTTTTAAGCTTGTCAAATGTTCTTTATGTTTCTATGTGATACTTTTGCATTCTCATAATATAACGTTTCTTTTTTTATTTTTAATTATGAAAACAAAGATGCAAAGAAAGAAGACAAGGTAAAGTTACAGTGGAAGGACGATCACCCATAAACAGACTTCACATAAGTCCCCTTGCTGATATCTTAACATTGAGCTTTCAGCCAAAGAATATTAAGAAAAATAAAACAGAATCCATGTACAATTACTTTGTCCCTCAAGACCCCAGATTGTAATACATATTTCTTAGCAACACATCAAGCATTCTAAAGCCATAAAACTTATGTAACTCCTTAAACATTGAAGGCATAGTACTTTTTTTTACATTTCCATGAGTATGCATATTAGTTTAAGTTAGCCTCAAAAGTGGGTGCTTCTTTTTAAGGATAAGAGTCAAAGGAGCACAGTAAAAATGGCGTGAGAGTGGCAATAATTGTTTGCATTGGCCCACCAAATATGGGGATCATGGAAAGGAAAATCCTTGGCCTAAATACAAGGGGACCAAACCCCTGATAATATAACGTTTCTTGATGAGTGTATTGAACCTAAACTCAAAAGCCTTGTATGTTATTGTAGTTCTCTCGTTTTCAACTATTAAATTTAAGATAAATTACTTATTTTCCTATATTAATGAAGAATTGGGGCTATAAAGATATTACAATGCTTAGGATGCTTAACTTATACATGTGCAACCACAGGGATTGTGTGGCAACATAGGCCATTCCATTTTGTGATTTCTGAAAACTGCTATTTGTGACACCAGAACAAACAAAATAATTGTTATCAGGAATAACATGTTGTTTATTTCTAATAATTTGAGGCTCTTGTAAAGACTAAATGAGAAAATACTTTTGGGGAAAAATTTTGTTTAAAAAGTTTCCATAAGTGGGCTTGAGCAATAGCACTATGGTAGGAGATTTGACTTGCATGTGAATGACCCAGGACAGATTCTGGTTGGATTCCTGGCAACCCATATGGTCCCCCAAGCCTGTCAGGAGCGATTTCTGAGTGCAGAGCTAGGACTAACCCCTGAGCACTGTCAGGTGTGACTCAATATCCAAACCAAAAAAAAAAAAAGTTTCAGTGTAATATACTAATAATTTTATATAACACTTTTAAAGTGTCTTAGAGTCCCCAAATAATACAAATATTAATATACGCACAACACCCTGTTCAAGAGCACACATTTTTAAAAATATTTCACCTTGGTTTTTAAATAACATTTGAAGAATAGTAGGAGTTATATCAGATGCTTAGATAAATTTGAATATTTAACTACAAAACAATTGAAATGGTTACTCTAAAGAGTGACAGTTTTGAAAGTGGACATAACCATTCATTGGGGATACTGGTTGGATCCTGTAAAGCAGTAACTGTGGGTGCAATTGGAGGACATGTTCTGCTTGTTTGCTTAAGGAAGATAGGCACTCAGATGGGTGCTAGACTTTTTTTTTCTCTGAAAAAGGACTAATCAGGGCTGGAGCAATGACACAGCAGTAGGGTATTTGTCTTGCATGTGGCTGATCCCCCAGCATCCCATATGGTCCCCCAAGCCAGGAGCGATTTCTGAGTGCATAGCCAGGAGTAAACCCTCAGCACCATTGGGTGTGGCCCAGAAAACAATAAAAGAGGGGGTGATCATTCAAATAATTTAGAAATCTCTGCTTAATATGTTAATATATTAAATACTATTAAACAACTGTTTTTGATCTACTTACTTTTGATGTCATTACAAAAGTACCATATTTTAACAGCTGTTTGATATCAACTTCACCCATAGTTTTCATGTCATATAGATAAACAGTACTAAATATTAACTACATTTTTGAAATTAACGTAGCAACATATGACAAATCCATTGTCTCAATCTATTGTTTATAACATATGAATTATAAAGCTTGACCAGAGCAAGCCAACCATTTACAATCCTTCTGTTTTTCTACAGTTAGAAAGATAAAGAGCAAAACTATTAAACGCTTGGTCACTCTCAATAAGTGCTAGTATCAATTATATACAGCAATGGTTATTACCTGTCAAGATGAGCCGTGAAAATATGAAGACTTTATGCTCTTAATATGAATGCGCATATTAAATGGGTGAGTAAAGTTTGCTGTTACAAGGGATGTATCATATTTTTAAATATTTGTGGTTTAGATACTTTAAACCATACATTTCTAAAATATGAAATTCTTGATTAGTTTCCAAATGAAACTTTATTCTTTCTAAATAGGACAATTTAGTACTTGCTTATTACTTTAATGCATTTAAATTAGTACTAACTTCATTTACTGAGTATGACACTAATTTTCCTTCATTCAAATAAATAACAATTCTGAAATTTATTGTTTTAAGAAGGTCACTATCTTGAGAATAATCTTCAAGGTTTAGGTTCATCATTGATCAACCTCTTTCTATAGTCTATTTAGTAAAATGCTTGCTTTTTCTTTAACATTTTTTTAAATTTAAATACCAGGATTACAAAGCTGTTCATACTATAGGTTCCCCCCCCCATGGATAAAGTTGTTGATAATTGAATTACAATCATATAATATACAAGAACCTTCACCAGTGCACATTTCCTGTCATTAATGTCAACAGTTTCCTTGACACTTCCCTAATGCCCTCTTTTCTTCCACCCAACCCCCCTCACCATCTTTTGGGACAGAATACCTGTTTTGTTGAGTCCCTAACTAGTATCTCTCAGCTGTATTACAGTATTTCTGATAGTACTGTTATCACTCAAACCTCAGTATTTTGCATTTCAACATATATCTTACCTTAATTATTTTCAAAAGTCATAATAATGCTATTAATGAGCAGCAGCAAAACCTGGACTAAACATCAAAATATTAAATTATGCATACTATTTTATCATTTGTGCCAACTATTAAGCATTCTTTATGACAAAATCTATTTAGATATCTGGTCATCTGGTAGCCTGAAAATTTATTAGAAAGCATGTATGGATGATATACTCTTGAATATTTGTGAATAAAATAAAAACTATGCTTTATTATTAAAGTTCCTGTTTAGAGACATTTTCATGTTTCCTGGATTAATTTTTCTTAAGTTTGGATATTCTAACTTCTAAAGTTCATTAGAAATAGAAAATTCAAATGATCTCATTAAGATGTAATCTCTCTCTTTCCTTATCTGTCAGCAGAAAAGGACAATAAGATTCCAATATCTGAGGACAGCCTGGGATTAGGATGTCTTTTCTTCAATTAAAAGAACTAAGATTCCTTAAATGTGACTGATTTTAGATTTTAGGGTATAAAACACACTCCATGAGCCTGGAATAAGTTTAAAAAATGCCCAAATACATGTATGTGCATTCTCACATTCAATGTTGAAATATGTCAATGTCATAAAAATATTTTATGTAAACTTTCAATTAAATTATGAAGATAATTTAACTTTAAGAAGCATGATTCCCTACTCCTTAACGGTGAATTTTTAAGATAAAGAAGGAAAAAAAAGTGAAAAAGAAACAAAAATTGTTGGTAAATCCTAATAAATATTCAGCCTAAATGACTAAGGTTAATATTAAAAATGACAATTCATGTTGATAGTATGTTTTCTTCAGTTGAAGTGATAAAGGATAGTACTTTATTTCCATGGTATATCTTAAAAAATTCTGAAAATTCTTTCTAACGAAAATATGATTATAAGACAAATCCATAATTAAATATAGTTCTATATCATAAATGGCTAGTGACCTTCAAATTCTTCAGAATAAAGAAGGGGGCCCGGGAGATAGCATGGAGGTAAGGTGTTTGCCTTTCATGCAAAAAGATCATCGGTTCGAATCCCGGTGCCCCACATGGTCCCCCGTGCCTGCCAGGAGCAATTTCTGAGCATGGAGCCAGGAGTAACCTCTGAGAACTGCCGGGTGTGACCCAAAAAAAATGTGTAAGAAGATGTTAATAATTAAACCTAGTTATTATAATATTCTGGATCAAAATAAAGACCTTAAGTAATCACTAAAGAATTTTGAAGAAAGAAAAGAATGACCTCTTATTAGTAATTTTTGGAGTCATCATAGACTTTACTGAAATATTATACTTAGTATAAAGTGAATCTTTGATTATAATTCTCTTTAATACAGTAAAGATTAGTAGGACTTTAACAGTCTTGGAAATTAAGGAATTAATGTTGATTTTTTTGCCTGTTGAATTTTGTAATCAGTACTCAGGACACAAAAGTTTCTGAGTTAACATTTATTTATTAATCATTATAATTATACATAGCACATATTAAAATATTTTGAAAACTATACATCTAAATGTAGATGCTATAAAATGTTTTCTCTTATATCTAAGTCTACATCGGATAAAATTGTAGTTTTCCTCAAAAACTAGGATATGTGATCAAATCTACTTTGTTTTTTCTACTGAAAAATAGGTGTATATTTTACCTATTTTCTTCAAAAGTGGAGAAGAAAATATAACATTAAGTTCTTATGTATCCAAATATGTTTATCATACCTCTCAAGCATCCTAAATCATGGAAATAATTAGATCATGCAAACTTATCTAACCACTTTAAGTCATAAGATCTAAGCATAGCCCTAATTCACCAAGGGAGTTCACAAGAGTCTTGAAAACAATCTCTATGCTCAGGCAGTGAATCAGGGATGACTAATAGAGGAAACAAAGTCAGTCACTCTGGCAACCATAAAAAAATATATAAAACCAATGAACTTTAGACCCCTTGAAAGAGTATTTCACATAAAAAATAAGAATGTAGGTTTGGAAATCTAAAATAATTGAAACACAAATAATATTCTCAATAAAATAATATCTATGAGGAATGATTATTATAAGATAATAACCTGAATTAAAAGAAAATTAGTTTGACCAAAGAATCAGTATAGGGAGGCTAATTATTCTATAGTGACATTAAATATGCCACAACAGAAAGAAAAAAAGGGCAGCTTTAACTTTACTGAGGCAAATCAGTCTTAAAAATGTGAACACCTTTCCAAGACTGATTCTCTTCCAAATATTTTATCATAATAAAATATTGTTTACATTTGTAAAATGATTTATTAACCAAAAATGGTTACCGATAACCTTGACTTCTTTATTGCAAAACTGAGTATTGAATAGTGCTCTGAAGTATATTTTTAATTTTTTTCTCTATTGATCAGGTAAAATATTAAGATCTCTTCTTATAGATGAGGTAAAATAAAATTAGTTTTTCTTACAGCAGCAAAATAACTCAAGTTATCAGTGCCCAAGCTACTCTACTTTGGAAGGATACTGCTACTTGAGCAACTACACTGGGTGAGGTGGGGAGGATACAGTCAATCTACTGAGGACAATTGTAAATTTTACTAATAAGAGGTGTAGCTAATTAGTAAAAATGGAAATGGCTAAGGGACAGAGATGTAACTTAAAAGGGAACAATCTGGAGGAAAGAAATTGAGGGTACAAGTAAGAAGAGGTGAATAGGTGGTAACTGGAGCAGGAGCTGGGGGTTCTTAGGACTTAATTGGTGGTGTATAATTGTATGTTTCTGTCTGATACAGAGACAACACTACAAGCAAACCCCAATCTACAGTAACTAAACTTAAAAAATGTTCTATCAATGAAGCTAGTTGGAAAATATAGAAGGGACCCTGGAAATATTGGTGCAGATAAGGTCACATTTATGGTGGTATAGGTGGTGAAACAATGTATGCCTGACTCTCTATCACAATGTCTTAATTTAAAAAGGGTGTATGCAAATATATACAACACACATTTATTTATTTATTTATTTATTTAAAACAGGGAGCACATGGGGCTTGAGTAGTGGCACAAGTGGTAGGGTGTTTGCCTTGTACACACTAACCTAGGACAGACTGTGGTTCGATCCCCCGGCATCCCATATGGTCCCCCAAGCAAAGGAGCAATTTTTGAGTGCATAGCCAGGAGTAACCCTTGAGTGTCACCTAGTGTGGCCCAAACAAGAACAACAACAACAACAACAACAATAATAATAATAATAATAATAATAAACAGGGAACACATTAAGCAACTTCCTCTTGGTCCTCTCACCTGTTCCCAGGAAACCAGCAGTTCTCATGCATGTGACATTATAACAAAGGAAAACTAAAGGGATTAAAAAGAGAGGGGGAAAAAAAGCCTAGGGACTTAAGGATCTTTAGAGGTAAGCACAGAATCCCAGTGGCAGGCTACAGAGCAGTAGGTTCTAGACCTGAACTGGAAGAGACACACAGTACCTCTCAGAGCAGCATGGGAAAGGACAAGTTAACTCTTAAATGGCTCAGAGTGAGAAAGACCTAGATATCAAGACAGATAGTGGACTAACAATGCACTTTATTGATTATTATTAGTGCCATTGGTGTCTGTGGAGATCTCAGGGTAACATGTGTAGTGGAAAGAAAAAAGACATTTGCTCCAAGAAGAAAATCTGCAGCTTTCTCTCTCCACACCTCAGCCACTTAGAGAAGTGCCTGGAACTGCTAGGATCCAAAGGATGAGACCATGCAACTGAAATAAAGCTTGATACTTTAATCCTTCTACCAAAAAGTCCCCACACTGGCAGGACAGGGCCATCTCCCGAAGGAAATGAACCCTGCCCAAGGTTATGAAGAAGATAGCTTTCTGATTAATTTTAAACTGATTGGCTATTGTTTAGGGGTACCTTCTTACTTCCCTGGTGCCTTTCCCTGATGGACTACCTGTTATGGCCAGGTAGCTTGGGGTGGTGTTAATGCAAATAGACTTGAGGAAACCTAGTATGTGGCTTACATCATGTGGTCCTTACAAAATGGCTTCTCTCCCCACTTAGAACTTGAGAAGAAGCCTGCCGTAGTCTTTATAAAATGTCTTTCTTGTTCAGATCCCAAGTTCCAACAGAACTACAGTGAGGCCTGCTCTGGCAAGGAAAGCAAAGTCAGTCCTAGATATTATCCAGGTCTTTTGGGTCTGTCGCCTTTCCTCACAGAAAAGAATATCAGGAGGAGATGAGCGGTGTAATAAAAACAGATTTTACATAGAGGTACTGAGGAAGAGGTACTGCAGATAGAGAGAAAGAAAAAGTTATAAAGAAGCACGCTCAAGAGAGAGAGAGAGTACTTGCTTCTCCAACAGTGGAGATATCCCAGGTATCCAACCCAACATGAAAGTAGGAAAGTCCACCTCTGGAGAGAGGAGATGGTGAGGACATGTGCCAGGTACCAGGTACCCAGACAACCCATATGCACCCCTCCTTGGTTCCAAGTTTACTTTTATAGGATTTTCCAACCTGCCCCACATAGGGCTGTCTATATAGGCAAGAGTCCAGTTGCTAGGATGTTTGCCAGAGGGTAGTTGATGGTCTTCTTTGATATTCTATTTTCTTGTTTGTGCTAGAGATTCTCTCTATGGGGGGTTCAGTCTTTTCTGGTCTACAGTGATGCCAGGTGATATTCTTATCAGTGACAAAGTAACTCCTCCAAATCCTGTCTCTTGGTTTTATTACATCTCAAGAATTCATTGCCTTGGGGGACCCTTCCCTACTGACCAGCCTGCCTGCCTGCCTGTCTTGCCTGCTTCGAATATAAAAGGCTCAAGCTGAGGTGTATTAATAAAAGACCTTAAATGTGGAACTTGATTTCAGAGGTTTGCTCCAGGAAATGCTATAAGTAGGATATTCTTCCACTAAAAATCCAGAAGAAAAGAGAAAAATCAAAGGAAGGAGATGATTTTCTTGGAACTGTTCTAGAAAGAGGTAAGTAGATGGTACTGAGAATCATTAAAATGAAAATTCTAAAAGAAACACTCCTCTAATGAGGTGTGTGTGGCATGGAATGGAATTACTTTGGATGACTGTTAGCAATCTCTTTTTTTCATTAACAATAAAAGCACTTAAAGTACTCAAATTTAGAGAAGTTACCAATCCCATGCAGTTATAGCATTGCACAATGATATTCAGTTCCAGCCACCCTGACTCCATGGGCTGTGCTATATGTATGTGATGAATATCTGTTAAAATCAAGTTTCCTGTAAGGAAGGTGACAAGTATACTGCTCTCCGAGTACTAAATATGTTTTTGTTTATTTACTATTCCATTTTTGAATTCGGTGTTTATTTTAATTATGCTTCGCAAAATGGATTAAGAGCTTTAAATGTAGCATAAATAAATCTTTGGTTTGTAAACAATGCTGCTTTGTTATTTCCCAGCAAGTTTCCAAGGTCCATTCCAAAAATCTAGAGTTTCTGTTCTCACTGAGCTATCACTGAAGGCCACTAAGAAGAGCATGGTTCAGAGTGCTTGAAAAGTCAAAACCCACAAACAGAGGGAAGAGGCACTCTGCCAAATCCCTATTTGCTTAGCTTTAACAAATAGTCCCCTGAACCAATCTACACTTGAATCCCTCAGCTTGTCACTGAATAATTCATGGTTATTTAATTTTGGCCCCTATCAAAAGATTTACAATGCATAATCTTTTAAGTACAGAGATTGTAAGTATGTCACAGGGCTTATTTAAATCTTCACTATTCTGATTAGTTCTTTCAACTTTGCCAATGAAAAGAGCCACAAAAATTGATGTATTTCTATCCAACTTGAGATTCGACAATACATGTAAATAAAGAATGACATCTGATATCACCAAATGTTTTCCTTACTATGCTTAGTATTTGGAACTCACAAATGTCCAAATAAATTGTAAGAAATCGCTTTCAGAAAGACAAAAAAAAGAGGAAAACCATTCAGTCTTGTTTTCCAGCTCAGACTTCTGAATACTAAATTCTAAGCTAGTTGTTTATTTATTCCAAACATCAGAGAAACATTATTGCTATTCTAAAGGCTTGTATATTTATATGAATTGAATGTATTTTGAGACATATGAGAAAAGCAGACAATAATAAAGATTTAGACAACCTTCAAACCAACTGCAACTGAATAAAAGTAGAATGAGCAGTTTCTAAATCCCCCATCTGTTCTACATGTACTAATCATCACAGAACAGAACCAGCAGTTTAGATCTCATTTGATACTAGGGAGATTCCTTCATCCTGTACACACTGCTGTTAGTATACAAACAGTACCATTGACAGACTTGTCGGTATAAATGATGACATTCTCATCATAAAATCTAAAATATCATATGAGAGAACAAGAGCTATCTACAACTTCAGTTGTGCTGAAAAATCAGAAATATATGTACATACACACACACATATATTTGGCCCCAATATCTACAACAAATACACAAGGTATGCCCTTTTTGCTTGGTTATTCAAATGAGATGAAATGAAAAAGATGACTTATCTAATAATATTAAGCAGATCTTAATTAATTGTCTTGACTAGAATAGTATTTTGCCCAATACCTTTGTGACTGATAATCAAGTTATCAGTTTAGAGAATACCTGCCTTTAAAAAATATAAAAAGTCTAACTTATCTCAGTATTAGGAACATATTGTACAAAAAAAAATAGGTTGGTTTGTCCAAAAGCAGCAGGATTCTACCTCCCCTGGAAAACACCTTTGTAACATACATTTTTAAGCCACATAAATTCTACTGTCTTTTTTTTTAAATGAAGATTGGTCAAACAAACTAACAAAAATACATTTCTTCCTGAAGAATAAGAACAAATGTCAAGAAAGCAAGCACTTAAGTTACAACTGCCCCCAGGCAAATGTAACTTCATGCTGAGTTTATGCTACTATCATAAACACCACACCACAGGAAATCACTAACACTAACCATGACCAAGCCAGTCGTGTCTTTCCAGAATTTAAGACGTAATTGCCTTAATGAACTCACAGTATCTGAAAAATTTCCACTATGGAGCCATCCACAAAAGCAAATTGTGCTTCACAGAGTGGTTTTGTATGTTAGTCACAGATTATTATTATTTTTGCATTTTAAGAGATTGTGACCATCAATTCAGTGGCCTTTTTAAATGAGAAGTTATCAAAAGTGTAGCATTAAAATTGTTTTCATACATTTTGGGGGGCAGGTAAATGTCAAAGTGCTAGGCCTCATCAGATCAATAATACAATTTTAAATATTAAAAATGTTATTTTAGGTCCTCAAATTTAAGCATAAAAATGGGCATAGAGATGAGGAAAAATCAAGTAAGCTGTCTGGTCCACATATGCATCCACAGGGGAAATTGCTTCCTAAAATAAACCTTCTAATATTTTAGTACTGTTGACTTATTATGTCCCTGGTGATTAAGCTTCTATCATTCAGTTTTCCTGCAAGACTACTCCTGCAACCCAATATATTCATTTGTCAGGAAGTGCCTGAAATTTCCCTTTCTCACTTCACAACCTCCAATCCCATTACTCCGCAGGATATTAGAAGAATAATTAAGTACTTATAAATCATTCTAAATACTTCAAATGAATGCTAGCTACAGTAGGAGTACCAAAAATTATGCAGTATAATTCTTAAAAATGCTTTGGGTTTTTTTTCTTCTATTCTAAATTACACAACTGCAATTTCATAAAGAGATGAATACCTTTGAAAACAATAGCTGTGGTTGTAATTTAACCTATATTACTGTAACTACCTTAATTCAGTGTCACTTTCTTTTTCTTGACTGGTTTTGCTACTCTCCCTGTGGTCTTTAAAAATAATTTTCTTTTAGGTTGAGAGAAGTTGGGCCACATTGGGCAGAGCTCAGGAGTTACTCCTGGCTGCTTAGAGATAGCTTCCCGGCAGGATTGAGGACCATGTGGAATACCAGGGATTATGTGAAGTGGGGGGGTGGGGGAACTTCCCTGGTCAGCCTAGTGCAGGGCAAACACCCTACCACTGTGTCATCTCTTAGATCCTGAAAATACTTTTCACAAGCAAAGAACATTTAATAATTAAATGCTAAATTTTAAATGTCAATAAACAATCTTCAAATACCTTATTAATTTTATATTTAGAGATAAAAACAACCTCATCAATATGAATTCTGGATTTCTCTTTTTAAATTTTAAATCTTTGACATCAACATCTGAGCCCAATACTTAAGATCTCTCAAGGTGAGAGAGAAAGTACAGTGGGTAAGGCTCTTGTCTTGCATGCAAAGATCTTGGTTTGATCCTCAGCGCAATCAAATGGCCCCAGAAACACATAGGAATGATTCCTGAGAAGAGAGCAAGTAGTAAATCCTGAATGCTTTCAGGTGTGCCTTTTCCATTCCCAAAGAAAGGAAATTAAAAATATATATTTTTTAATTTTATATATATATATATGTATATATATATATATATATTTTGGTTTTTTGGGTCACACCCGGCAGTGCTCAGGGGTTACTTCTGGCTCCATGCTCAGAAATTGCTCCTGGCAGGCACGGGGGACCATATGGGGCACCAGGATTCGAACCGATGACCTTTTGCATGAAAGGCAAACGCCTTACCTCCATGCTATCTCCCGGACCCCTAATTTTATATTTTTAATATTTTTAATTTCACCTTTTTTAATTTGCACCTTCAATGGCATGAATTCATATCTAAAACTTGGCAATCAGTAGATTTCTTAACAGTTACTATTTCCCTCAATAATTCAACCTCTTGCTTATGCTTCCCTCACTTTTGTAGAGAATTCTCTTAATTTTGAAGCAGACGAAAGATACTTTTATCCTGAAATCTTTCAGTTCTGTATATGACTGAATTATAAATAAATGTTTTCAAATTAGAAGTTAATAAGGGCACCAAATAATATAATTTTGTGGGTATTTTTAAGAATGTATAATCATACATTGACCAAAATAAGATTTGCTATTAAGCCTGCTTCTTATCAAAGGGTGTTTTTATTCTAGGATTGTCTTTTTATTTTTTTTGCTAATTGTTAATATTCATTAGGATCCATATGTATGCTTTAACAAAAACCTGAACAAATCTTGTTTCATACTGTATGCCTTTATGATCTTCAATAGTTTGTAGAAAGCTATTTTATTTCATTCCACTTTTGAGTTCAACAAAATATACACAAATTAAAAATATATGGTAAAATATAATCTGGGATAAAAAAGTTTTTTCCTTATATAAATAATTTAGTAATAAACAAATATGTTAATGAAAGATGATAATTTGTATATCAGAGGATACTAGAATTGAATATTGAATTTTGGAGGTAAAAAGGTATTCAAAAGGGCCCGGGAGATAGCATGGAGGTAAGGCGTTTGCCTTTCATGTAAAAAGGTCATCAGTTCGAATCCCGGTGCCCCATATGGTCCCCCGTGCCTGCCAGGAGCAATTTCTGAGCCTGGAGCCAGAAGCAACCCCTGAGCGCTGCTGGGTGTGACCCAAAAACCACACACACACACACACAAAAAAAAAGGTATTCAAAGTTTTCAAAAACTTGGGCCAGAAAGATAGCACAGCGGTAAGGTGTTTTTTGCCTTGCACTAGGCCAATACAGGAAAAAGCCCAGTTCGAATTCTGGCATCCCATATGGTTCCCCTAGTCTGCCAGGATTGACTTCTGAGCACGGAGCCAATAGTAACCCCTGAGCACCAAAGTTCTGACACAAAAACAAAACAAAACAAAACAAAAATAAACTTTAAAAGTTTTTGTAGAGTACGGTTTTATAACCAATTCATTTTAGTAGTTATGCACCAAGATTTTGTGACTTTGTCATAAACTTTAACAAAGGCAATTAAAATCTAATACTATCACTTTCAATTTATTTTTAAATCTCAAATGTCATCATCAAGTTATTGAGTTATTGTTTTTTTTTTGTTTGTTTTTTTGGGACACACCCAGTGACACTCAGGGGTTACTCCTGGCTATGCGCTCAGAAGTCGCTCCTGGCAGGCACGGGGGACCATATGGGAACCGGGGGATAGAACCGTGGTTCGTCCTAGGCAAGGCAGCAGGCACCATCATCAAGTTATTGTAACACAAGTCTCAAAGTTCTATCACAATGACCACTGAAGATTTCTCTGATTAGGCAATGGATGGGAAAATTTTTATTTAGATAAACAAACTTCATCATCTTACAAGTGGTAGCTGAATGTAATGTGTTTAGTGTCTTCTATAAAAAAATTAGTAAAAAGTTGCATTAAACACAAATTCATCTCTCTTTAACTTATAATAAACAGATTAAAAGATATTATAACTTTTTAAGTTTGTTTTTTGTTGTTGTTATTGTATGTTGGTGCCACATCTTACAATACTTAGGGTTTATTTTTGGTTGTGTGCTCAGAAATCACTTCTAGTAGTGCTCAGTGGATCATATGTGATGTCAAGGATTGAATTCAGGTTTTCTGCATACAAGGCAATGGCTATATTATCTCTCTGATCCTAGAGTATATTTTTGACAAATAAAACACACATATAGAGAAAACTGTAAAAATTAAGAAATCAGAGAACTAGTATAGCAGGTAGGGTGCTTGCATTGCATTGTATATGGACAACCCAGAATCAATCCCAACATACTATCATAGAGTCCCATAGCACCACTAGGAGTAATCTCTGATGTGGAGCAAGCAGTAACCCTGAGAACCCTAGATTATTGTTTTTATAATAACATTTTCTCATTCACCAATGAACTTACAGTAACTAATTTACTTGATAAAATTACTTTCTTGTAGGGGGCCAGAGAGATAGCATGGAGGTAGGGTGTTTGTCTTGCATGCAGAAGGACAGTGGTTCAAATCTCAGCATCCCATTTGGTCCCCTGAGTCTGCCAAGAGCGATTTCTGAGTGTAGAGCCAGGAGTAATCCCTGAGCGCTGTTGGGTGTGACCAAAAACAGCAACAATAAAAAGATTACTTTCTTGTTTACAAGTCATAGTTAATGTGCTATGGAGTCAATTTAATTATTTTTCATAATGTAAGTGGCGTATAGGTCTATCAATTTAAATTGTGGACATTATAAGTTTTACAGAGAGTTGCTAAAATTTTACCATAAAAAGAAAAGTCTCATAAAATTAAAGAATAAATTGTGTCAAAGGTGTTATGCTAATTAATAAGAAGTCAATAATATGCAGGTGGTTAAAGGAGATTACTAAGGGCTTATTGATAATTATAGAAAAATATTATTTATGTTGTAATTTTTTCTAAAATTTAAAATAAACTTTATAGACCTAAACAAAAGAAATTGTGTTTGTGCATATACCTTAGAAATAAAAAACCCAAAGGGTCCAATGTTGATTGCCTTATACTGAATAAATATCTTTAAGCTTTTTCTGCATATTTCTAGATATTCCATTGTATGCCTATATATTCTAGATATTCCATTATATTTTGTGAAAGTCTGTTTTAATAGATTTATTACTAGTTTATATAAATGTCTTTATTATGAGTGTTACATAAATCTAGATTGAAAGCTTCCTAGGTTCAAATAACCTATAAAGGACAATTTTTAATTTCCTTTTTTCCTACCTATAATCTTTAGAACTCTTTGTAGGAGTTTCCTTCCTAGAATATTCCTTTCTAGTAGTCCTTTTCTTCTAATACTCTCAACTTCCAGAAACTAACATAGGAAGGGTTTTTGTCCTTGACTCAAAACTGTAATCTTTTAAGCCATTTACACCATTACCGTCAACATATAAAAGAAAACATACCAATGAACAAATTTGGATTTTATACATTTCAACTAGTTACTAAGTTTGCTATGACCATAACTTCTCCATTTGTTAAACAACAGTTATTTACACTCCATATGCTGTCAATTCAATATAAAATAGTTAACTTCAACTTATAATATCTTACTCATAATAAACAGAACATGACAAATAATGAAAATAAATGTTGTGCCATGAGTGTAACTTAAGCATAAGAGCATTTGATGTCCTGGTTTGAATTCCCCAGTACCACCACAAGTAAATCTGCAAATATAGAGGATAGTATAAAGAAGAAACAAAACAAATAATGAAAAAGCACTACCCCCTTCATGTCAAATCTGTGTACTCTACTTCACTTAAGTAATCTGTCATTCTTTAAGGAGTCAAGTTTCTTTAACTTTGACCTTTCACCTCTCTGGTCTTTCCGTCTCTGTCTGTATGTCTCTATGTCTCTCTCTGTGTGTGTCTTTCACTTGCTTGCACACTCTCACTCTGTGGAGAATTCTACATTATTCTTATATGTAATATGTAGTATTCTCCTTTAGTAAAACTATTTAGTTGAGAAAGAAAATTCCTTAAAAGCACTTGACCCTTTCCCAGAGGTCATCTATACTCTAAGTTTATTTCAGAGTGTTGGTTCAAAATAGTAGTGGAGGGAAGAAAAGGAAGAAGAAATTTTGGAAGAATAGAATAGTTAAAAAAAAAAGTAGTGACAGGGAAAATAAAAACAAATGTCATTACATATAGAAATGATAACCACTACAGAGTGCTACTAGCTTTTAATAAATCCTTTTTACTGTTAACTTTTTATTCCCTTGAGAGACTAAAGTATGGTATTTTACAAATATGTACTCCTGTTCTTACACTGGCTAAAAATTATGGATTTCAATGCCTATTGTAAAAAAGGCAATTATTTTAATTACTAATTATATTAACTAAAGTTCTATTAAATGGGAAGAATTTTGAATTAAACCATACTGAGTTTAGCTCTGGTTTTGTACTTATTAGTGTATTTCAAATTTTTATTTAAATGAAATCAAGACTTTTATATAATAAAATTAACATTTTTATATCTAAACTAAAATATCTAAGGAAAATTGAAAATATGTGACATTTAGAAATGGGAACATTGGGAGAGCAAAGTTTTAATAGTGAAGGAATCAGTGTTATTATGTTACATCTCTAAATCTCAGTCATTAATGCAAAAATTCTTTTAATAACAGTGATTCAATTAAAAATATTAAGTAAAATATATGATTAATATAATTAGTATGAGAGTTCCAAATATTTGAGTACTTTGAGATAATGAAATAGAGAAAAAATTAAAAGGACTTTCAAATTATAGAATATATACGTTAGGTAGAAAAATAATAAATTCATTTCTTTGTTTAGTTGGATGTTTTCTCAAATCATTTTCCATATGTGATCAACACTTCATCTTTTAAAATAAAGAAACTTCTATTAATCCACTTAATTTCTGACATCAAATATTGCATCAATATTTAAAATTAGTGGTCTTATCAGCATTGAAATGGCTTTATTCTAGAGTATAAGAGTTCTTAAAACTGAAAGATTTTCATATAAATATCCAGAATTTTACACCCTTTTTCATTAGGTTGTATAAATCTTTATTAAAATAAAATGTTGCGAAAGATTTGTGTCGAGAACAGCTGTTAGAGTTTTTGCTTAATTTTTTTTGAGGTCTCATATTGATGAAGCCACAAAACAAAATTTTATCAAGTTAATTTATTATACAGTTTGTGTCAGTAGTTCTTATCCCACACTGATGTCAGGTCTCTCTCTTTACCCATGCTAGTTGTCACCTGGTCTGTCTCTTGGCTGACTTCAATCTATTGAACAACTTTTTGGTCTTATTCCTCATTGCCCACTATTTTTATTGTATGTATTGTATGTTAAACTTGACCTATTCCTTTGTTACTCATGATCCAGTGCTCCTGTTCTTGGAACCCTGGAACATTTGACCCCTTGATAAGTCTTGCTGGTCTCCATCTGTCACTGGGACTCTATTGCTTGACTCTCCTAAAATGAAGCCGTGTAGTTTCCTCTCCCTTGTCTTTTCCTTGTTTACACACAAGTTAAATGAGGGCCACTGTTTCCTATGCTCATTACTAGCACAAGTGAGGAATCAAAGAGAAAGTTACCTTATCTGTGTCCCCTTTAATATCTTACTATTTTCCACTCCAGCAAATGTCCATGAAAACTTTCTATTTTTACTGGCTATCTTTTGAGATTTGAAAACGACCAATTAAATCAACTACATTCCTTCTCTTCTGTTTCCACTATAACAGTCTCTTGGGGAGTTTTAGCAGAGAATTTAGTAGTTCTTGGATTGATTTAAAGAGTCAAAGTGTGTAGTTTTATCTTGTCAATTTAGCCAAATAACCAGTTCTGGGTTAATGAGAATCTTAAATAAATACTTATTTAAGTTTGATCAACAAGATTTTTCACATTTTGTTTTCAAATTTATGTGCAATTAACTTATTTACTGGTCAATCATAGTGAGCATGGAAGAATGTTTGTGTGATAAAAGAACAGTGATAATGAAGTTCTATTTTGCTATTTATGTAAGCCACTTTTTTGTATTTCTGAGATTCCAAGTACTTCAACATTTATCTAGATATGATATTTTCCTGAAAAACAAAGAAACTAAAGTATAGCATAATTTTTCTGATTCAATAATATATAAGTCAATTATCTCTCTCTCTTTCTCTCTCTCTCTCTTGTGGGGGAACATGTGGTAGTGCTCAGGTTTACCACTGACTCTGCATTCAAGTATTACTCTTGGGATTAAGGGAGCAAATGAGATGCCAAAGATGGAACATGGGTCAGCCACATGCAATGCATGTGTCCTACACACAGTACTATCTTTCTTATTTCCATACATAAATTATTTTCATATCAGAGGCCCATTAACTCTAAGGCTTGAATCAAATATATTTGCAAATTCTTAACATCCCTCCTAGTTTTTAAACTAAACTTCCCAAGAAAAATATAAATAAAATATTTTTCTTAGTACTACAATTATTAAAATGTATCACATAAATTACTTTATTATTAAGTCACTCACTAAATTTATCATACAAAGAAGAGAGAAAGGTACCTAGCTTTAGATTGCCTGTGATTGGCAAATGTTCTTTTATATATGATGACTGAATAGAAACTGACATTACAGGGGAGTTTTTCTTTATATCCCCACACCTGACTTTTGCAAATCATTTTTCTATTATTTGTCTTCCTTAAATAACTGCTTCACCCACATCACAATGCTAGCTTTCTTCTTCATTCAATTGACTGCTCTACCCTTTTGCATAAAGACTTGCTTTAAAGAAAAAAATTGAGTTCCATGATAATATTAGTATTATCTAAAATAAAAATGACAGGGGCTGGAGAGGTAGCACAGAGGTAGAGCCTTGACAGCTGATGGTTCGAATCCCAGCATCCCATAAGGTCCCTCAAGCCTACTAGGAGCAATTTCTGAGAGCAGAGCCAGGAGTTACTACTGAGCGCTGCCAGGTGTGTCCTTAAAACAATAACAACAATAAAACAACAAATAAATAAATAAAATGACATTGTAATAGTAATTAAAAGTAGAGTAAAACTTTCAAAATGGGTTCCAATAATCATAAATATTTAAAGATTTATTTAATTTAGCTAAAAATCATAAATATTTCTCTAATCTACTTCAGAATTGCATATTCATTTTAATTATGTCTCATACAGAAAATTTGCTGATGCAGCTAACAACATTACAAGTTACTAGAAACATACCAAATTTTTAACATTTTAATTTTTTTCTTTTATATATAGATTCCAATCTCTGTTATGTATAGACTCCAAGTTTTTTATAACAGTTATTTATGGAGTCTTAACAGCCATTTAAAATAGTCTCCGAAAGCATCTTAAGCATTTGTCTTATACCAGGAACTGTGTGCTAAGTTCATAAAAGGGTAAAAGTTTGATATACTTACACACTGTGTTCTGTGATCATTCTAGTTGCCAAGACCTGTAATGCATGACTCTGCTAGCTGTTTCCAGAGGGTTGTAATTCTACCAAATCCCAAGAATTGATCTTTCTGAAACAGAGTTGTTTGGGGATTACTGACTTTTTTCTTTGAGAAAAACAAGTGAGTTTATTTCAGATTTTAAAAGGCACAAGTTCATTATGCAAAAATCAGAAAATGCAGAATCCTAAAACTCCATAATCCAGAAAAACAATACATGTTAAGATCTTGATTTGTTTTCAACCATGTATTGTTTCCTTTTTATATACGTATATAAAATGACACTGGGACAATGTTGTATATACACTTTATTGTAACAACATTTGTTTACAGAACTGAATATGTTTTAGAGGTACAAATTGATGCACCTTCGAAGTACATGTTACCACATCACCGCCAAAGTACCCACTATCTCACTGGGCCCTTTCACTCTAGTTATCTCAGTTTTGTGATTGGATTCTGTGCATTTATTTTATTTAGGTTGGCCTATTCTCTTGTTTTGTATTGTTATATCCCATATATGAATGAGATCATCCAGTATTTGTCTTTATCCTGTCTTATTTCTCTTATTATAGCCCACTCCAGTTCTCCTATGTTTTTGAAAGTTAGTTGAGAGTATTCCATTGTGTACATATACCTAAATGATTAGGCCTGAATTCTTGTAATGGAAGAGTCCATGCTCATGCACAGATATATAAATCTGGAACTGAAGAAAGGCCCTGTAAACAATGTTAAGGATATAGGGACAGAAATAGATTATTTCCGATAAGTAAATCAATATAAGGTTAAGAATATGCTCCACAGGAAAATTCCTGATGTGGTGGCTTTACTTGATAATCGCCTCAATTAAGTGCAAATTATTTAAAACTTTATTACTCATCATCATCACCAAACCACTTCCAACAACATTTTCCCTTTATTTAAACATCTTGATTACATATATGATCGTGATTAGGTTTCAGTCATGTAAAGACACCCCATTCACCAGTGCAACATTCCCACCACCAATGCCCCAAATCTCCCTCCATCCCACCCCACCCCTACCTGTACTCCAGACAGGCTTTCCAGTTCCCTCATTCATTCACATGATTATGGTAGTTCTCTGTGTAGTTATTTCTATAACTGCACACATCACTCTTTGTGGTGAGCTTCATGAAGTGAGCTGTAAGTGCCAGCCCTCCTCTCATTGTCTCTGAGGATTGTTGCAAAAATGACTTTTACTTTTCTTAAAACCCATAGATGAGTGAGACTATTCTGCTTCTCTCTCTCCCCCTGACTTATTTCACTCAGCATGATAGATTCCAGGTATGTCTATGTATAGGAAAATTTCATGACTTCATCTCTCCTGACGGCTGCATAATATTCCATTGTGTATATGTACCACAGTTTCTTCAGCCATTCATCTGTTGAAAGGCATCTTGGTTGTTTCCAGAGCCTGGCTATTGTGAATAGTGCTGGAACAAATATAGGTGTGATGAAGGGGTTTTTGTATTGTATTCTTGTGTTCTTAGGGTATATCCCTAGGAGTGGAATAGCTGGGTCGAATGGGAGCTCAATTTCCAGATTTTGAAGTAATCCATATCGCTTTCCATAGAGGTTGGATTAGATGGCATTCCCACCAGCAGTGGATAAGACTTCCTTTCTCTCCACATCCCTGACAGCACTGATTGTTCTCATTCTTTGTAATCATCAGGGAGATGCAAATTAAAACAACGATGAGATACCACCTCACACCGCAGAGACTAGAACACATCACAAAGAATGAGGCCAACAACATTTTAATTCCCATAAGCAAAGTCTATAAACATACTGCAGGGACATATATTCATCAGCATCAGCTGAAAAACTGTTTAATATAAAATTAAAGTAACTTGTGATTTATTCCTACCATTATTCTGAAATGGCATTGTTTGTACTAAAAGTATTCTGTTGGACTGGAGCAATAATACAGACGTTGTATATTTTGCCTTGCCTGTGGCCAACTCAGGTTAGACCCCGATTCAATCCCCAGCATCTTATTTGGTCCTCCAAGCCTGCCAGGAGTGATTTCTGAGGGCAGAGTCAGGAGCAACCCCTGAGTGCCACTGGGCGTGGACCAATCTCCCCCCAAATAATAATAATGATAAAAGTATTCAGGGGCCAGAGCGGTGGTGCAATCAGTAAGGTGTCTGCCTTGCCTGTTCTAGCCTAGGACTAACCCTGTTTCGATCCCCCGGTATCTCAGATGTTCCTCCAAGCCAAGAGAGATTTCTGAGTGTATAGCCGGAAGTAACTCCTGAGCATCACCTGTGTGACCCAAAAACGAAACAAAAATTTAAAAAAAGTGTTATGCAGTAATTAAATTTATAAATTATTGTTAAAGAATTTGAATTTGTTTTTATCAAATATTTAAACTATATTCTGTTAACTTTAAAATGCATATGTTTATTTACATAGCTTTTTTTTTTCAAGAAAGTAGTAAAAATAAAATAGTACACAGTCAAAGTCGTACAAAGTGGAAAAGTCTTCTGCAAATTATCCTGTAGGAAAATTATAGTACTCAGACTCCTTCATCCTATGCCTCTCTTCAAAAGGAGTCTCTTAATTATGTTTAAAAGCAATCAGGAACCTTTGCAAGATTGCAAGATTCTCTTTACATCTCGCCAATCACAAACTAAACTATGCACATTAATGTTACTTTCTTTATCCTGGACATCATTACATATAAATATATATAGCCAATTTCTACATTCACCGGGTTCAGAATTTACCCTTCCAGAAAAAGTTATTGGGCAAACTTACCTGGAAAGAGGCAATACAAGCAGAAATTGAGACATATACTTTATGACATAGACTCCAAGTTATGAAAGTATGGACTTCTTAGAGTTTTGCTCTAGAAAGGTTTTCCTCTATGTACTGGAAACAACAAAAAGTAGATGCCCCATTGCATTCTACTGCTGTGCAAATCTTTAAGCATTCATCTTTGATTACTGAAGTTGATATGTGAATAGTTAGGGGAAACTAGTTTCTGAGAAATGAGAATTCTCTTAGCCTTCATAGGGCATAAGGTTTCCCACTGATATCCTGGTGCATTATTTAGTTTTTCCAGCCTATCTCTGCAGGTGTCAGTGCTAAAGCTTATGGAGTGCAGCTTGTAGAAGTCAGGTTTTACTGTCTGCGCATCTTTCTGAAGTAAATGGATCCTGTCATCCATACAAAAATCAAAACAGCAATTATCATTTGTTTCTATTTGGCATTTTAAAATTGGACTCATATTTGAATGAACCTAAAGAAACTTTATTTTCTCCCCAAATTATCCCCCCAAATCACATAAAATTATTAGAAGAGACCTGAGAGTATAACAGACGTATAGCTCTTGTCTTGCATGTGTGAAGCCCTGGGCTTTATCCCTGGTACCAAACAATAACAACAACAACAACAACAATAATAAAATATACTACACACAATACTTTTTGGGGGAATATCTCTGTGCATTGTAAACAAAGTTATAATGCTCCACATAGCATTTATGTATGGAATTGTATGTCTGGTACGTCTAATGCACATACTTGGTACATTCAAAAACACCAAGTTTATATCTCTACTCCTTAAATTTAGCTCAAGAAATGTGTTTTATAAATTGCCTTGTTTCCTAGAACAGATTTTCTCTAGGTATAAGCTCCACGGAGGCAAATTAATTAGTTAAGTGAAAGGTAATAATTTGCCACCTACTGAGATCTATGCAAAAATAATTTCTGCTCTCAGAGAACTTAAATTCTAATTAAGGACAAGATGATAACTAGAAATGTTGTAATTTTGTAGGAATGACTTAGAAAAGGCTATATAAGTGATCTTGCTCTCTAAATAGTCATATTTTATTTTTAAAATATTTTGATAGATTATCAGTTTAATTGATAGTCTAGTAAATCCTCATACTTAATAAGAATTAATTCTATCAATCTATAAATTTGACTTCACTAATATTAGTCATGAATGATTACCTAGATAGCAGAACCAGTAGGATTCTGTATTTGTAGATAGGTTTAGCTTTATGAATAGATAGATAGATGATTGATTGAAAGATAGATGATAGATAGATAGATAGATAGATAGATAGATGATAGATAGATAGATAGATAGACAGGCAGATAGATGATAGATAATACATTTTCTAAAATATTAACTCATTCTATTTTGTATATTAAGATGATACAAGATATGCAATGGAAAAATGGAAAATTTGTAAATTTAGGAAGAATGATCATTTATCCTAGTCTAAATTCTAACCTGAGAAATAAAAGAACTCAATGTGTTGATTACAGTCTGAAAGTCAATGAGCATGAAACTAAGAGAGTCATATTTTACTTTTAGTTTAAACCCAAGAAAAGAAGGAAGTCCCACTCAAAGAAAGAGTTTTATCTTGCTACTGGGAAGACCAGTCTTTTTCTGTTCACTAATTTGGTTTAGGTTCCCACACAATATGCAAATAAGGCTACTTTATTCATCCTATTAATTCAAATATAATCTCATCTAAATATACCTTCATAAACAACCTAAAGTAATACTTAACCAAATAGCTGGGTACTCCATGACCCATTGAAATTGGATCACTAAAATTAAACACCTTAAGCCCTTTAAAACATGTGCACTATCCAAGTAACAACCATAATAATTATACTTAATGATAAAATGATCTTGTATATAACAAAAAATTCATTGATCTCTTCTAAAACATGTTTTTCTTGAGTAAATTCTTCTGTTATATCTCAAAAAAAAACTTTATGTAGCATTAATGAAATTTAAGTGCTATGGTAAGAAGACACTACATCTTATGTTACATAAAAAGGATTTAGAAGGAAAACAATTTGCATTATACATACACATTTTAAAACAAAATAAAATAGAAATATTTAAGAGAAATATTGCTTATGTGGCTATATCTGGTAATTTAGAACTGCCTTTTCCCACTATTATCTGCATTCTTGTTGTTTTTAGTGAATGTCTTAGCTGTTGATGATTATGTATCTGGTATGGCAGCCCAAACTTTCATCCCCAAAAGTCTGGTCAATAGTATTGCTCCATGAATTGGATTATTATAGTTTTCCATTGCCCTGAATCACATGACATATAACACACTAAGGGATCTCTTGAGATAAAACATACTCTGTCTCACATAAATTTTGATGCTATCATTTAATTTTCTGTTGGCATACAGGATTAATCAGTCCAGCAGCAAGTCACACTCCTTTGTGCCTTCAGATGTAGCAATCTGATAAATCTATTGTACAGGCATGGAAGTCTTAACTTCTAGATCATGAAATAGTTGTAAGTTTCCTGATGCTTCCAAAGAAAAGAAGCAATATTTTCGAGACCTGAACAATCTGAAATATCAGGAACAGGAAACTAATGTGGTACTAGTCATCAGCAAAAATTAAAAGAGAGTCCACTTTCATTTTAATCTTTTGATTTCTCAACCCATGATTCTTGGCTATGGAAAAACTTTTATTGTGTGTGTGTGTGTGTGTGTGTGTGTGTCTGTGTATGTTTAAATGTGTGCCAATTTTTGCAGGTTGACTTAGAAAACAATAGCTCTCTGGAGAATGCTGTCTTATCTCTACAGAAAGTATTGCCACACAGTTGTCATTATAACTGAGTCCACAAAAGGAATTCTACCATGCTATCAAACTGTTTTTAATTTATCTAATGTTTCTAAACTAAGATTTTCCTGCAGTTCCACAATAGTTCCATTGTCTTTGTGATTGTCTAAATTATTGTTCTCCAAGGCTTCTCTCTCTTGCTTCTTCTATCTCTTTCTCTCCTGTCTTACACAGAGGTTTCATTAGGACACAGCATGATGATCATGACCTATAAAACAAGAAGGAATGAGCACTCTCTTGCCAGCACCAGGATTCTTAATAACCTGGCCTCCAGTACAATGAGAAAGAAATTTCTGCCATTTTAGTTACACAATGTATGGCATTTATTTTGCCATGATCATCTGCAAAGACTAATCCACTTCTGTCTCTCACATGCTCATAGGTATTTATAGTTCTTTCATTCTCGTTTCTTTTTTAGTGTAAACAAGAACATCAAAAACTTAGGAACATAAAATAAACTAGGTTTATTTTAAAATTATTGGACAGTAAATGTACATACTGTATATGTATATAATATATAAATTCATCAAACCATTATATTATTATTTATATTTGCTTATGTAGTTTGATAGTCCTTATCTTTAAGTTCTAGAGACTTTGTGACAAGAAGCAACACTTTCAAACTTTTTTACTTAGGGCAGGAGAAAATTAAGGCTCTTTAAAATTCCTAGCCAGTGTCTGTCTTTCTCCTTTGAACTCAGGAGGCAAAGTGAACCTGGAGTTCTTTAAATTTTAAAATATTTATATATTTTTTAAATTAGAAATTTTTAAGTTTTTTTAAATT
>PVKC010001250.1:13384-52704 GCA_004027635.1 Crocidura indochinensis | reverse complement strand
CCTTTTGCATGAAAGGCAAACGCCTTACCTCCATGCTATCTCCCGGGCCCCTCTATTATGTATCTATATTTATCTGTATTCATATTGTCAGGGATCTGCCTCTCAACAAGTCTAAAGATTCACTTTACTGATAGCACAGCAGCGTTTGCCTTGCAAGCAACCGATCCAGGACCAAAGGTGGTTGGTTCGAATCCCCCGTTCCTGCCAGGAGCTATTTCTGAGCAGACAGCCAGGAGTAACCCCTGAGCACCGCCGGGTGTGCCCCCCCCACCACCACCAAAACAAAACAAAACAAAAAAAAAAGATTCACTTTACTTTGAAGCTTTATTAAAATATACTTTTAGGTTAAATAAACAATCATAATACCAGGTCCAGATTGAGAACCATAATCAGCAATGTGGAACATGATGTATCAGGAATTCTACTTTGTTACACCTACATTAATGAAAGGAACTTTTTCAAATTTAAAAGATCTAGAGGCTTTGACCATTATGACAATAATAGTTGGAAATAATCACACTGGACAAGAATTGAAAACTGAAAGGAAATAAAGTGATATGCATGGTGCTCCTTTTAGTAAGTGTATTGCAAACCATGGTGTTTAAAGGATAAAAGAAAAAAAAGAAAAAGTGTAAAGAGAGATCAAAGAAAAATAAAAGTGTTTGCCATAAAGCAGGTTTAGGGTGGGGTAGGGGCTGGAGGAATACTAGGGGGAGGGGAAATGAACACTACTGAAAGGATGAGTTTCGGAATATTATATGACTGAAACTCTAAACAAATTTAACACTCTCACGGTGATTTAATTTTAAAAAATCTGGATCAACAACAAAAAGAAATGAGCAAGCAGATAACACATTCACCCAAAGCCTCAAACATTCTATGCATCATCTCATAATTCAAACGGACACACACATCTGTGTGAGTTGATAGAAGAAATTTATATAAGTGGAACATACATTATTGGCTTTAAACACTATTTTATACTTAACTAGACCATTTTGATGCATCTCAACAGCTTGTATAAATGGTAATGTTGAAATCATTGCTTTGATAGTTTATGGAAAGAAAAAAGTCATCTCAGTTATAAACATCTGTCAACTGAGAGTCCTGTGTGCCCACATTTCTCCAGTGTGTTGCCTTAGTCTTTCATTTCCTGCTCCAGGTAAAGACACGAACTGGAACGATATTTCAGTATTGTTCTTCCTGAAGATAAAGGAGAAGTGTTCTGGAGGTGTAGCATGGGTGAGGAGTGGAAAGGCAAGAAAGAAAATGGGGCAGATCAGAGTGGGGTGTCTGACTAAACAAGATCTAGAACAATAAATCCTTGATGAGACAGATATTTCAAGGAGGCTGACTGAGACACTCACTTTGGGTGCAACATTTCAGGAAGTGTCAGAAGACTCAGCAATTATTATAAATGCTTACTTTCAGCAAAAGTTTTATTCAAGTATAAAATTCATTGCCAAAAGATCTGCAATAAATACAAATTCCAAACTTTGACAGGTAAATCAATCTGTCCTGCATTTACCTGACTGTGCCTTGTTGATCTCCGGCAAACTCTAGCCTTGGGCTCCTAGTCCATTATCAACAAATCTAAAGCTTTAAATGGCTGCTCTCAAAGGAGATCTCAGTATTCACAAGAAAGATTGCCCAACTATATAATTCCTCCTTGGTGCAAGCCTCAGCACCTGGCTCACCTCTGATAAAATCACCAACCCTAAAGATCATGGGGAAAGGAGGTAGAATTGACCAAAGATATCAGAGAAAAGAGTACATTGGCAGAATTGGCAGAATTCATAACCCAGAATGGCCTCAAATTTGACCCAAAAAGTAGAATTGACTGACACTGAAATGAAATGAACTCCTGAACCAGGGATATGCATAGTGAGAAATCTATCTAGAACCTCCTAAACTTACATATACAAACCTCTACTAGGGTCAGTCCCTATTATTATTTAGCTAAATATGCGACAGTTGAGAAAATTGTATATAATAGAGAAAACAGACAAAAACATCAGAAACATCAGAAAAACATACAGTAGATGAACAAAGAGTGAGAGAAGATTGTTCTCCCTACCACACCAATAAAAGTAACTTGGACATTAGAAAAGAATGTGTTGAATGACCTGAAGTTCTTAGTGAATATCAATAGAAATGATTGGGCCTGAAAGAGCATAGCACGTAGGGTTACTTGCCTTGCATGCAACTAATCTAGGATCTATCTTGCTCACTCACTTGCTCGCTCTCACTCTCTTTTCTTTCTGACACTGTGGTTTATCTAGTGTTAATGAAGGGGTTCCATGCATATCACTTTATCCCCTTTCAGCACCCAGAATGATCAGTGTCAGCTATCAATGTCATAGAACCTTATCTACTCGAACTGTGCTCTCTGCTCTTTGTAGCAAGCTTTCTACCATTTGGATTGGTCCTTATTGGACTTATCACTATTGTCTCTGTATATTATTACCATGCTGTCTTCTAGTTTTCTTATAAACCACATATAAATGATATTATTCTATCATTATCCCTTCCCTCTGACTTATTTCACTCAACGAAATAATCTCCATGTCTATCAATGTATAAGAAAATTTCCTGGCTTCATTTTTCTAATAACTGCATAGTATTTCACTGTGAATATGTACCATAGTTTCTTTACCTACCCCAAAGCTGCTCCTTGGCTGTAAAGTCCCATTTTTCTGTTGAATATTTGGCACTAAATCCAATCTCTCCCCCAAACACACATATACACACAGAGTAAGGTCCCCCTTGTAATGATCTGTATAACCATTGTGATGGATCCCATATAAATAAAGGTTTTAACCATCATCTTTATATGTATATTATAAATATATACATATATTTTTAATAAGAGGCCACTTGCAGTGACAGTCTTTGGTACATAGACCTTGTAGCGCCACCAGGACAGGAGTCCTTTGGTTAAAGGACTATGCCATGCTAGACTAGAACATACTAAGCACATGATCTACCACTGAACTACTTCCCATTACTACAATCTTTGACTAGTATTATAGAAATAAAATGTTTTTTACCAAGTGTCTGGGCTGGTGTGCATAGAAAGACAGCATTTTTATAGGGTATAGAACAGGAAATTTGGTTATGACGTCTTACTACAAGAAAGTAGCAAGCACAAATAAAACTAAATAAAATATTACAAAAACAGCAAGTTGTTTTTGTTTTTGTTTATTTATTTTTTTTATTTTTTGGGGGGCCACACCCGGTGATGCTCAGGGGTTACTCCTGGCTATTCGCTCAGAAGTCGCTCCAGGCAGACATGGGAAACCATATGGGGAACCAGGGGTCGAACCGCGGTCCGTCCTAGGTTAGCGCAGGCAAGGCAGGCACTTTACCTCCAGCACCACCGCCCGGCCTTATAATTTTTTAATGTGAGATTATATTTAGTAGAATATCTTGAATTTTATTTTTACAGCAATGTTTTGTTTTGTTTTGTGTTTAGAGACACACCAGTGTTCAGGGGCTCCTCCTGGCTCTGTTCCCAGGTATCAATCCTGGAAACATATGTTGATGGACATTGAACCACAGTTAGCCTAAGACAAGGCCTTAATACTGTCTTTCTGGCACTATTTTGACACTGCCAATGAAGAAAAGTTCTGGTTAACTGAGACTTAGTAAAAACCAACCGCAAAATGTAGCGACTTAAAGGGTGTCCATTGTATCATGACCCTGGATGATATAGAGCAAAACCATACCCAAAGCAAAAAAAAAAAAAAGTGTCTCTATCCCATAACATCCGGTATCAATGTGTCAGGAAAACCTGACGCTTGGGCTGATTCAAGGCTAAGTGCTGGATTTAAATGGAGACTTTTCTTTACAAGGAGTATGAGCAGCAGATACATTTCCCTTTGTTTTTAGAAAAACCGGCCCTTCCACCTTAAGAGTGAAGCAATCCAGAATATTATTAAGCCAAGTCAAAGTGATACCTTACCCCTAAATCCCATGGACCCAGAAATACAGGCTCAGCTTTTCCCTGTTCCATAATTAATTCCTACATAGGGACTTCCCAGAAATCAGTTAGAAACATTATCTGTCCTGCCTTAAGCAAAACCCTGGACTCCATGTGCATGTTTTTCTTTGAGACCCAGAGTAAAGTGAAAAGACTTAAACCAAAATTAAGAGGGTATGGTATGAAATAAAGCCCCATACGAGTAGAGAAAGAGCAGGGTTTGGCATCATGCCTTGCATGCGTGAGTCCTAGATTGGATCTTCAGCGCTGCCTGGCTCCCCAAGCACCACATTGCCCTTCTCAGCATTGAACCTTGCATTCTAAGTGGTCATGTATTTTAAAAGTGACCTCTGGATTCACTGCTTAAAAATCCATTCTGCAAGCAACCCCCACAAAAAGAGAAAACTGAAAATGAAAGAGAAGAGAGTGAAGGAAGATGACTTCAACTGGGAGGAAAATGCGCATAAAGAGCAAAAAAGACAGTGAATCATGTATGACGGGAGGGTTTGTGAGGTTTATTTTCAAAACAGCCTACACTGAGAGACTTTTCTCAGTGTCACAGTCCCCCCCACATGGTAATTAGTTGGGTCAGAAGAACAGTCACTGTCCAAGCTACCCATTTTCATCTCCACCATACTGACCTGGCTTTTCTGCAAGCCGGGTAAGAACTGGCTAGCTCTACATTACCAAACCAACCCCAGGGCACAAACTCTTGGGGTTTACCTCTTGTTTACTATACAATGACCCTAATTTTTCTACCTAAATGAGTTATTGATTCAACACACATGTGCTCAGGATTTTCTGCAGGATAGTATTCTGAGACCTTTGCAAATATAAACTAGTCCATCCTGCTCTGAGGGAGGCACAATAACGCTGTGAATTTTAGAGTCTTACAGATAAGAAAACTGAGACAGGTTAGATAATGCCCTACCAAATGCCCCAGCAAGTGAGTGTGAAGCTGAAATTCAGTCAAATCCAGATGGTTGTTGCCGTTACAGGTCTGAATGTAAGGCTGGTTGGAGTTATCTGTGGGATGTGAGGAACAGAAGAAAGAGAGGGAAGCGGTGAAGAAAAGAAAGGCATATACACATACACACACACACACACACACAAACACACACACTCACACACTATACAGTAGGGAACTTTATGGGATGGAGCTCTTGCTCCTTGCGTTCCATAGGTAGGCTATCTTCCTTGCTCAATCCAGTAACCTTTGGGATGTGTGAATACTTGGCAGTACTGCTTGGGGCAGAGCGTTCAGAGACACTGTGGCCATGTGCTAACCTGAGAGTCCTGATAGTCTTAAAAAGCCTTTTGGCTATGTCTTTAATGTTGGTCTTCATAGATTACCCTGACCTCTAGGTATCAGGGTGAAGATTAGATGAGGGCAGGAATGAGGAGGGCTATTAGATAAAATACAGATGTCTGATTAAATTTAAATTTATCAGGATTAGCAAGTAAGTTTTTAGTACCAGCAGAGTGCCCACAATACTTGAGATATACTTATCACTAAAATAATTGATATGGGATCTGGAGAGATAGTATTGTGAGTATGTTATGCCTTATATACAGATACCCTGAGGTTTGGGTTCTGTCATCACAGATGGTCCTCTGAGCCCCACCAGGATCGTGATACTGAGCACAGAGCCAATTGTAGGCCCTAACCACCATCAGATATGGCACAAATCCAAAAATAAATAAATAAATACATAAAATCACTGATAAGCTATTTCTTCTAGTTCAGCTTGTATTCAGTATTTTTATTTTTAAACCTTGCAACTTTAAGAGCAGACTTCTGTTTTTTTGTTTTTGTTTTTGTTTTTTGTGGGTAGGAAATCTTTCTTCCAATGTTTTGAACAACCATCTATAAAATAAAGTGGTTGTACAAAAGGTTTTTTTTTTTTACAAATCATTGTGAGATGCAGATTTAGAGTTGATGGTTGACTTTCATACAATGTTCCAACAGCCAGCCCTTCACCATTGTTCAATTACAGACACCCTTCCCTCCTCTTCTTCCTCCATCTTCCTTTTAGGCACAGTAGCTTGAAGTATTGTTACTGAAAGAGTTTAATGTATATTACTTTACCCCCCTATCAGCACCAAGTTCTTGTCCACAGCAATCATGTACAACAGATTTTTATTTATCAACCATTTCTTCAATATTGACTTTATTTCAGATCTAAAGGTGTAAATTGCAAAACAAAATGTAAACATATAATATTTAACATGCTTAAGAGACCAAATGTTTTATATTGCTACCTTGTTATCAAGTAGAATAATTCATGTGTTTACTCACTGCTCTCTAAATTACTGACATTAGCTGCAGAGAAGCAATACACTGGAACCATCAAGCAATATGGCTAAGATGGGTATAATAGAGAGTCTCAAGGTTTGCTATTGAATACATCTGTGCTGAGGTTATTAATGAGGGTGTCTTTAAGCTGGTATTTGAAGAAACAATAACATGAACATTATTCATTTATAGACTAATTATGTCATTTTATTTTGAGAGTCCACATATAATCTCAATCATTTAATGTATACCTTGTGACAATTTTAGTTACAGAAATGTCCTTCGGGTTCAATCAAAATGGCACACTCTTTTTGTTGTCACAGTGCCAGGGCTTAACTTGTCATTTACACATGCAAGGAAGATTACCTTTGTTGAAAAAATAATTTGGCTACATATGTGTGCATATATGTACATGAATGCAAAAAAGATTGAGTTTGATAATTGACAATGAATTTGTATATTTGAAGTTTGTTGAGAATATCTCTTAAATTCTCATCCTCCCAAATGGCAACTATGTGATGAATAAGTTGGGAAATTATTCATAATTTATACAAAAGTATAAAATATCATGTTAATATAGTAAATAAAAATTTTTGTTTTCTAATTAATTTGATAAAGCCTGGAGGAAAATAGAAAAGCCTAGGAAAATCTGATTTACATATAGCTAACTTCAGGGATCAAGTAGTTTTATTATCAATAACCATGAATACACAGTTACAAAGTTGTTCTTATTAAACGTAATGTTCAGTATCCTTCCTTCACCCATGCACATTTGCCTCCACTAATGTCTTCAGTTTCCTTCCCATCCTTCCTCCATCTTCTCCCACCACATATGGGATTTTTCTTCTATCACTCTTCCTTCCTTTTTCTCTTTTAGAATCTGTGGTTTGCAATACTTTTACTGAAGAGTTATTATGCATATCACTTTATTTCCTATCAGCACCCATTTATTGTCCAGAGTGATCGTTTACAAATATTATTTTTATAATGATACGTTCTCCGCCTTAAATGCATTCTCCACTCTTTCTGACAAGATTCCTGCCATTTACCAGTCCTTCTGAGCTTTGTCTCTATTATCTTTTTTTTTTTTTGTCCCCAGATTCACAATACAGACCAGGCAAGGGTCTGGGTTCAGGTGCATATGGGGTGCATAAGAGCAGACTTCTGAAAGTCTCTAAATTATATTCAGATACACTGCCTGGAGTACAGGTAAGTTCTGCATTGAAGGATAGGATAGATAAACCTGTGTGGATAAGAAGACTCAAACTCTTTTTTTATTTAGTGAAGCAAGATAGTTTTTATTGAACAAAACTTACTTAAAAAGATGTGAAGGAAGAGAAAGAGAGAAAGTATGCATTCAAGAGAGCACACAGGTTTCTCCAGAATAAAATAAAAAGATAAGTAAAGAAACATAGAAACGGGAGCCGGGCGGTGGCGCTGGAGGTAAGGTGCCTGCTGCCTTGCCTGCGCTAGCCTAGGACGGACCACGGTTCGATTCCCCCGGTTCCCATATGGTCCCCCGTGCCTGCCTGCCAGGAGCGACTTAAGAGCGCATAGCCAGGAGTAACCCCTGAGTGTCACTGGGTGTGGCCCCAAAACCAAAAAAAAAAAAGAAAGAAACATAGAAACAAGTAAGCAAGAGACATGCTTAGGAGAGAACATGGATGATGGCCAACTCTGATTCTAAAAGAAGTTTCTACAGTCTGGAAAAAGGCATTCCCAAGTTTTGGATGGAGCAAAGAAGAAAGTAAAATAGCACCCTTACCTTAGGTTTACAGCCCATACTTTTCATAAAGATCTCTTGTTCCACTGTTTTTTTATTTGTATTATTTTGCAAAGTTTCGAACCGACAGAAGTGTAGCAATGATAGTAGAATGAATACTTACTTTGTCACATCTTTTGTTCTATGTGCGTGTTTATGTGTGAACAATTGTGCCCATACACATGCATATGTGTATACATTGGTTGATGAAACATCTGCAAGTTTCTAACAGATGTTGACACATATTCTCACACATTTAGCATCTGTCTCCTATAAGACCACTACAGTGAGTAACATGATATAAATTCCATTATTTTAGTCAATATAGAATCTACATTCAAATGCATTCAATAGTCTCCAAATTAGAAATACACATAAGTGGTACCAGAGAGATAGCACTGAGGTAGGACATTTGCCTTGTACACAGCCAACCCAGGACTGATGGTGATTCGATTCCCAGCATCCCATATGGCCCCTCAAGCCTCCCAGGAGCAATTATTGAGTGCAGAGCCAGGGGTAACCCCTGAGTACTGTGGGGTGTGAACCAAATCCCCCTCAAAAAATACACATAAATATGTATATTTACAAATATACAATATAAATATGCAATATACATATAGCATAAATAGTCAATAATTAATGTACATATGTGTATATGTTCATGTTTATGCAAATACTCAGTAGGACTATTAGGGGTATTTTAATGTGGGCATGTACACTCTTTTTCTTGATTGATTTATTTGATTTATTTTGGTTTACAGTGCTTTAGATTTTCAGGACATCTTTGTATATACATAGGCTGTACCCACCATTAAAGTTTTCATGCTTTCCATAATCATAAAAAAAAATCTATCCATTCCATGTTTCTACTTTATTCTTTGCCTCTATTAATTACTATATTTTTCACAGAGTTCAAGTTGTTTATTGTCAGTTATTACCTGAGCTATTTAAATGAACCCACCATTCTCTTCCTTATTCACTTAATTTAATATGAAATCATTTCAAATTCCATTCACTTGTCCTAATAGGTACAATTTCATCATGTTTAAAAATATTTTATTGAAACCATTCTGATTTACAAATTTCTCTGTAGTTGAGTTTCAGGCATACAATGTATCAGGAATGTATCAGGGCCAATCCCACCACCAGTATCCATTCCCTCCACCAATGTTCCCAGAGTCCATCAATACCACCACCCCTGCTCCCAGCCTGCCAGCATAACAGGCCCATTTTAAGTTTTGTTAGTTTTGATCTCATGATTTCATTGTTGTTGACTTTGGCTTGATACTTTTTTTTCTTTTGGGCCACACCCTGTAGTATTCAAGGGTTACTTCCTGGAACTGTGCTTAGAAATTACTCCTGATAGGCTCCAGGGATCATATGGAATGCCTGGGATCGAACCTAAGTGGACTGCATGCAAGGTAAGCCCCCTATCCATTGCATTGTCACTTCAACCCCAATTCTGTCTATTTTTAACACCACCTGAGAATACTTGGTCCTGGATCCTATTATTTCATATTTGTGTTTCTCTTCCTCTACTCAATTTCACCAAGAGTGTTCAAGACAACTTCCACTTAAAGCATTACATTTCTTCATGCAATTATTCTAAATACCACATATAAGTGATATCATTCTGTATTTATCCTTGCTCTGACTTACTTTATTTAACATAATATATTCCAGTTCCATCCATATTGCAGCAAATTTCATGATTGCACCATTCCTTACAGCTATGTGGTATTCCATTGTATCTATGTACCACATTTTCATGATTCACTAATCTGTTGTTGGACATCTAGGCTCATTCCAGCTCTTAGCTATTGTACCGAGTGCTGCAATGAATAGTGGTATGAAGACATCATTTTGGCTCAGTGTTTTTCTGTCCTGGGGATAGATACTCAGAAATGGAATGCTGGATCATATGGCAGATCAATTATTAGTTCGCTGAGAACTCTCCATACTGGAGTTTCATCATTAGCAAAATCAATTTCCATTGTGTACATCTATCACAGTTAATTTGTCCAGTTATCTATCAATGTGCATTTAAGTTGACTTCATGTTTTGGTTATTGTGTATAACTTAGGAGATACAAATATCTTTTTGAATTCCTGTTTTCATATCCCTTGGATAAATGCCTAA
Organism: Crocidura indochinensis; assembly: GCA_004027635.1. NCBI lineage: Eukaryota > Metazoa > Chordata > Mammalia > Eulipotyphla > Soricidae > Crocidura > Crocidura indochinensis. Next base: position 42,525 of record PVKC010001250.1, on the reverse strand, counting down.
GATTGGTATCATTGAATTTTGTGATATTTTCACTTGTATTTTTATGGGATATGCATCCTGTTTTTCTTAGTGTCTACACTGACTTACATTGCGATCAGTAGAGTATGCTTGCCAGCAATTGCTCCAACCCAATTGACATGACCATTTTTAATGAAGTGAGGTACTATCTCATAGTGTGTTTGACTTGCATTTTACTAAAAACAGGTGGTGATGATCATATTTTCAAGAGTCTGGTCATATTTTCCCCATTATTTTATTGCATTGATTTCTTTATTTTATCTTTGTTGTAGAGTTTTTCATTTATTTAGAGTTCTATACCTTGTACAAAGTACAATATGCATATTACTATTTATTATTAATTTAATACAATTAAATGTATTGTTAATATTTGGTTCAGTTACAATTAAAATTTAAAACTGCATCTAATGGTTTGTTTTCTTAATCTTCTGTAATCCAGAACTACTTTTTCAGAATTCTTATTGCTGCTAGACAGTGTAAAAGTAGTTTGGCATATTTTATCTAATTTAATTCCAGTGAGATAGTGGTTATCTCATTTCACAAATAAGAACTTTCCCATGTTCACATGACTAATAAATGCTGTGGCCAGTATCTGAATCCTGATTCTAAAATCTTTCCCTTTTTCTGTAAATTGAGTTTTGTTTTCAAAAGATGAACCCAAAAGAGCAATACCAAAAATAGAAGAACCTGAAACCTTTCCAAGAGGCAAAAGAAAGCTCCACATAAATACAGTAGAGAAGATGGATTCACTAGGAAGGTAATGTGGTGTCAATGTTAGAAGTAATGCAGTCACATAGACCTGAGTTCAAATACGAATGCTTCTATTTCCTAATTATAATCACTTCCTCTCTAGACTCTTCAATGCATCATCTATAACATGAAGGTAATTACAGTTCACTGGATTATCATGAGATAATATATCAATCCCCTAGCACTGACCCAACCTGACATGTGCTCAGATTCAGATTCTTACTACCATGAGGTAATAAGAGCTGTTGCTGAATGAAAAGTGCTAAGAGGCATGGTCAAAGAGTTGCTGCACCTGAACATGGGCTGAAGTCGTCCATGTGAGGTTGAATCTAATTCCCTGTTGATGTTCACAGAAAATCAGAGGTGGGGGGTGGGGATTTGAGAAACTTGCATGCATTGCTGAAGAGCAGTGGGAAGAGCCCCCTTCCATGCTAGCATTCCCTTCAAAGGAGAAGTGAAAATAAAATTTCAGACTGGATGCCAGAGAAACAGGTGGTAAAGTGGGAGCTCCTAGTCCTAAGTATCCTAAGCAGCCAACCATTTTTCAAATCATTGCAACTTCTGGAACTCAGGGTAAGATTAGATGACTGAAATGGAATCAGGATATTATGTGGAGAACTGTGATTTCCTTAACAATCATATGTTGATAGAGGATTATACAATGGTTAGAGAAAATGTTTGACATATGTCCAACCCAGCTTTGATCTAAAGCATCACATGGCTCTTTTGTCACTGCTTATTCTATCCTGAAGGCCCCAGGCACCACCAGTGTATATTACTTAAACATTTCTACATGCACTGGCCCTTGCATTGAACTGCCAGTCCATTTGTCTGAGAATCTCCAGTGGATGGTCTCTAGGCCTCTTGAGCACCACTTGGGAAGCGAAACTAGCAACCAAACAAAAACACTGAAGTGTTGAAACCTTAATCCCCAAGGAATCAGAATGGGACTTGAAAAACAGTCCCATAAAGAAGTGATAAAGTTGAAATGAGGCCATTAGAGTGGGCCTTAATACAACCTGTTCCTACTCAGAATTTTTTTCTAATAATATCTTTATTTAAGCACCATGGTTACAAACATGTTTTTAGTTGGGTTTCAGTCATAAAAAATACATCCCTTCACCAGTGCAACCTTCCCATCACCAATGCTCCCTGTTTCCCCAATATCCCTCCTCCCCCACCCTGACTGTCTTTAAGACAGTCTTTCTATCTTTTCACTCACTACCAATGTCATGATAGTTGTTATGTAGCTACTTCTCTAACTGCACTCATCACTCTTTGTGGTAAGCTTTATATCATGGGCTGGTTCTTCCAACCCTCATCTCTATTGTCTCTTGGTATTATTATCATACTATCTTATTTTTCACAAACCCTACAGATGAGTGAAGACTATTCTGTATCTCTCTTCATCTGACTTATTTCACTCAACATAATAGTTTCTATGTCCATGCATACATAGGAAAATTTCATGACTTCATTTCTTCTGACAGTTACATAGTATTCCATTGTGAATATGTACAGATTTTTAGTCATTCATCTGTTGTTGGGCACCTGGGCTGTTTCCAAATTCTGGCTATTGTAAATAGTGCTGCAATGAAGGCATTTTTGTAGTCCTAGGGTATGTCCCTAGGAGTAGTATTTCTGGATTATATGGAACCTCAATATTTTTTTAGTAATTCCATATTTTTTTCAGAAAGGCTGGACTAGAAGGCATTCCCACCAGCAACTAAGAGTTCCTTTATCCCCACATCCCTACCAACACTGATTGTTCCTGTTCTTTGTGATATGTGTCAGTCTCTGTGGTGTAAGATATCACCTTATTATTGTTTTGATTTGAATCTTCCTGGTGATTATTGATGTGAAGCATTTTTTTCATATGCCCTTTGGCCATCTCTAGTTCTTCTTTGAGGAACTGTTTATTTCTTCTCCCCATTTTTGATGGAGTGAATGTTATCTTCTTATTAAAGTCCATAAGCACCTTGTATATCTTATATATTAGCCCATTTATCTGATGGGTAGTGGATAAATAGTTTCTCCCATTCTATGGGTGGTCTTTTTGTTTTTGTCACTATTTTCTTTGAGGTTCAGAAGCTTCTTGGCTTCATTTGTTTATCTCTGCTTCCACTTGTTTGGACAGTTGAATATCCTCCTTGAAGAAGTCTTTAGTCTCAATGTCATGAGTTTTTACCTATGTCTTCTTCTGTATACCTTATGGTTCTAAGTCTGTTATCAAGGTCTTTAATTCATTTGAATTTGAACTTCATGCATGGTGTTAGATGGAGGTCCTAGTTCACTTTTATGCATGTGGTTGACTAGTTGTCCCAGCACCACTTTTTGAAGATGCTTTCCTTGATCCTTGCAAGTTTCTTGCCCCTTTATCAAAGATAAATTGATTGCATGTCAGGGAACATTCTTCATTACTCAAGTACATTCCTTTGATCGGAGGGCTTGTTTTCCAATACAATGCTGTTTTAATGGCCATTGCTTTATAATATAATTTAAAGTTAGGAAGAGTGATGCCTCCCATCTTCTTTTTGGTGAGGGCATTGTTCCAAATGAATTTCAGGAGTATTTTATTCACATTGCTAAAGAATGTCATGGGTATCCTTAGAGGAGTTGTATTATATCTGACAATGCCTTGGGAAGTATTGCCATTTTAATGATGTTAATCTTCCCAATCCATGAACAGGGTATATATTGCCATTTATTTGTGTTCTATTTTATTTCTTGAAGCAGTGTTTTTGTAGTTTCCTTTGTATAAGACCTTCACCTCTTTAGTTAAGTTGACTCCAAGGTATTTGAGTTTCTATGGAATTGATTTTTTAACTACCATTTCTTCTCTAACATTATTTGTGTATAAGAAGGCCATTGATTTTTTTCATGTTAATTTTATAGCCTGCCACTTTGCTAAATAAATCTATTACAACAAAAAAATGTTTGCAGAATTCTTAAAAGAGAACATTAGCACATAAACAGAGCAGGAGTAAGCACACATAGAAGAGGACCATGTGACTCCCAGCAAGGAGATGGTGTTTATGCACCAAAATGAGGGCCTCCAAATAAACAAACCTGCACTCTGAACTAGGCTTTCCAGGATGAGCAATACATTTCCATTTCTTCAGCATTTAGTCATTGACACTAATTTGTGGTAACTGCAGCTAATATACTGACACATAGTCTATGATGTGCCTAAAGGTATCCTGAGGGGAATCTCAGGGAAAGAAAGAGATAGACCTATCTCCTGGCTTTTTGGCAGCAAAGAGTGGGTCTCCTGTTTTGCATAACATGAAGCATAACATAAAAAAATGGAGTGGTCAGTCTCCTCAAGGAGACTCAGAATTCTTCTGCTAATGCCTGCTCTACCACCTCAACTACAATCTGGACAGAGACAACGTTGGGCCATCTTATAGACATGTTAGCAACCTAACAAGTGGCTTAATTTTAAAATGAGGGTGAGTGAATTTGCTGTTTTTAGGAACTTCCACTTCCAAAATTCTTAGGTACAGCTGAGTTAGTTAAAGGGTTACAAGCAGGGAGCTTGTTGAAGAGTGAGCTAACTGTTCTGTTGAGGAAGGCAGTGCCAAGATTTGAATAACATAAAATTTATATGGAAAACCTTCCAGTGTCTAAATCAACCTGGTGGACCATAAAGGACAGACTTAGCCTCCAGTGACAATTGGTATTTCCTTTCACAGAGAAAGAAGTTGTTTGGCAAATTCAAGGTGGCATCAGGACTAACCTTGGTGTTGATTGTTGTCCTGAATACTAGACTGGTTTAATTTGGTGTAGATTGACCTGTTCCTTTTCACATGACCTCGGGTGATGCTGGGTGTCTGTTCTCTCCAAGGATGTTGCCAGGCCACACAGGAAGTCAGAACATTCCAAATCATCTAAGAGACCAGGGTAGCATTTAGCAGCAAGCTGTGGCTATAGGACACATAGACCTTTTCTACAGAGCACTTGAAGGAACAGTTCTGTGCTCTCTCCCTGGCCCTCCCACACCATTGGAGGGAGGAAACTTTTAGCACTAAGACACAGTCCTGTCTACCCTGCTTTGAGCCAGAGATTTCAGGTTCTAGGGTCAGATTCTTTGTAACCATTTTCTGTAGTTATCTGCTATGTGATCAATAAACCCATTGATGAATTTTATCTTTATAAGTAATATATTAATTTAAGGACCATGATTACAAACATGATTGTAGTTAGTTTTTGGTTATAAAAAGAACACTATCCTTGGGGCCCGAGCAGTGGCACAAGCAGAGTAAGGCATTTGCCTTGCTGATGCTAGCCTAGGTTGAACAATCCTAGGATATTCAATCCCTTGGAGTCCCATATCATCCCCCAAGTCAGGAGCGATTTGTGAGCTCATAGCCAGGAGTAACCTCTGGGCGTCACTGAGTATGACCCAAAAACCAAAAAAAAAAAAAAAAATAGAAGAACACCATCCTTTCCACCATGGATGCAACAATAGGTGCAACATTCCCACCACCAGTGTCAAGGAGCATATTTGTAATTTTGTAATTTTAAAAATAATACATTACATTATTTTCAACTAACAGAAGTTATTATAGCAACATGTTTACTACAATAGGAGAAACATTTATGGTAGACAGAACCTCTTCACAATTTTCTGTGCTTTTAAAGATATTTTAAGTTACCTTATTTTTTAAATTAAGAAAAATTTAAAGTACTTTATATTATATACTAGTTAACTTTCTGTAATACATTTTTATGTTTATTTATTTATTTTGGGGGTTTTGGTTTTTGGGTCACACCCAGCAGTGCTCAGGGGTTACTCCTGGCTCCATGCTCAGAAATCGCTCCTGGCAGGTTCAAGGGACCATATGGGATGCGGGGATTCAAACCATCATCCTTCTGCATGCAAGGCAAATGCCTTATCTCCATGCTATCTCTCCGGCCCCTGTAATACATTTTTAATGTTCATTTAGCAAATAGCCATATGGTTAACTATTTCATATAGATTCTTTTCTTTAAATATTGTTATTTAAGCACAATGGCTCCAAACATGATTGTAGTTGGGGTTCAGTCATAAAAAGAACACCTCCCTGGGGCCCGGGAGATAGCATGGAGGTAAGGTGTTTGCCTTTCATGCAAAAGGTCATCGGTTCGAATCCCGGTGACCCATATGGTCCCCCGTGCCTGCCAGGAGCAATTTCTGAGCATGGAGCCAGGAGTAACCCCTGAGCACTGCCGGGTGTGACCCCCCCAAAAAAGAACACCCCCCTTCACCAATGCAGCATTCCCACCACCAATACCCCCATATCACTCCTCCCTAACCACCACCCCCCTGCCTAATTTGAGATAGGATTCTACATCTCACACTTGTTAACACTGTCATGGTAGTTGTTAGTGTAGTTATTTTTCTAACTGTCCCCATCACTCTTTGTGGTAAGCTTCATATCTTGAGCCTGTCCTTCCAGTCCTCATCTCAATTATTGCTGGGTATTAATATAATACTGTCTTTTATTTTTCTTAAATACCACAGATTGAGTGAGACTATTCTGCATGGCTCTCTTTCCCTCTGACTTATTTCTCTCAGCATAATAGACTCCATGTACATCATGAAAAGGAAATTTTCATGAATTCATCTCTCCAGATGGCTGCATAATATTCCATTGTGTATATGTACCACTGTTTCTTTAGCCATTCATCTGTTGAAGGGCCTCTTGGTTGTTTTCAGAGTCTAGTTATTATTGTAAATAGCGCTGAAATGAATATAGGTGTGAAAAGGAGATTTTTGTATTTCATTTTTGTGTTCCTAGGACATATCCCTAGGAACATATCCCTCATATGGCAGCTCAATTTCCAGGTTTTTCAGGAATCTTCATGTTGTTTTCCATAGAGGCAGGGCTAGATGGCATTCCCACCAGCAAAGAGAGTACCTTTGTCTCCACATCCCTGCCAACACTGATTGTTCTTGCTCTTTGTGATGTGTGCCAGTCTCTGTGGTGTGAGATGGTATCTTATTGTAGTTTTGATTTGCATCTCCCTGATGATTAGTGATTTGGAGCATTTTTTCATGTATCTTTTGGTCATTAGTATTTCTTCCTTGAGAAATTGTTCATTCCTTTTCTCCATTTTTTGATGGGACCATATGGGACTGCAAGGATCACACCTAGGTCCGTTTTGGATCAGCCACCTGCAAGACAAACACCTTATCACTATGCTATTGCTAAGGCCCAAAGGATTGATTGTTAATGTCTATTTCTTCTCTATCGTTATTTGTGTACAAATAAAAACTACATGAAATCACACACATGTGGCACCATCTTTCTGAAGGCCTTTTTGCAAGTTAGTATCTCTCTGTTCCTCCTCAACAAAGTAGTATGATTAAGGAATATTATGTTTCTTTGTACAAAAGAAGGTCAAGAAAATGAATCACAGAGCTGTACCATACTTGATTCCCTGACAACAGATAGCATTGCAGGAGATTGATGTTCTTGGACCATGGAGGTTCCAACTCCCACAATATATACAAGTGGCCTAGTTTCTCCAGGTTGTCACTTTACTTTGTTACCTTTCGTGATCCAAAAATATTTTCTTATATTATATAAAAATCATAAATTTTACTTCATCATTTATCTTACTTATTTTACTCTGAATATTTTATTATCCAGAGCACTCTCTCTGCTCCATGTTACACATGAAATGGAAATATTCAAATACTCCAGAAGTTATCTTCCATCCTTACTTGTGCATCTGATGTGCATCTGGAAGAGTGGCATTGGGCACACTGAGAATAAGAAGCAATAAATAGCACTGAAATGTGACAGCATATGTTTTTGTTCAAATGAATGGCAAAGATCCACATGTCATTTTTACAGTATTCTCTCAGACATCTGGTAAATCATGTTAGGTGATTTTTATTTTAAAAGAAATCATTCATGCTGAATGTGAACCTTAAAGACCCAGGCAAACACACTTCTCTCTCCATGGGGAACTCTCATTCCTGGGAACTGCAGCTTGGGTATAGAGCTCAGCCTTCGACAGCTAAAGGCAAGAGTTCCCAGTTTTCTCCAGACTTTGAGAACCAAAAGTCACAGGTCAAATTACCTGAAGTCAAGAGATCCAAATTTTCCTTCCCATTTCTCTCCCACTCCTTTTCCTTTTGTCTTTTTCTGGGGAGCCAAAAAAATGCCTCGGTGGGTAATTGTTGATTTGCACATCTTTCTCATTGCCTCATTTGCTTTTCAGTTTCCTGATTAGGTCTCCAATAAGTGTATTTGCCTGCAGGGCTGTGGAAGTGTCAGTGAGGCAGAGCTAGGTAAGGGGGGTGAGCAGACTGGGAACTTCCTCACACACACTGCAACATCATAATATCAGGTACAGAGTATTTTAACAGTGAACAAATTCAAAACACATTTACCTTACATGAATAAAACTGTATGAGAGAGAAACAAGAAAATATGAAGCCAAACCCTTATTTTGCATAAATGCTTTAATATCAGACTACTGTACCTGCGCTGTTAAATGTTTATGTGTTGATCTTTCTGTATAAGCAAATCCCATATTCAGCCAGCTTTTTTTGGGGGGGGAGGAGTTATTACCTCACCCCCAGGGTACAGATAACTTATTTGAGCCCTGCCCATTCCTGGGCGGGGCTTTGGAAACTGGATATTACGTTTACCTTACCTGCAGACCCTGCCCATTTCCTGGGAGGGGTCTTGGAAGGGTATATAGGTCTGTGATTTCTGGATATCTGGCCCTTTTGCCTTCGCTCTCTTTTGCTTTGCCCTTTGGCCCATTTGGATTCTGGCCAACATGTAGGTCAGAGGTAGCATGGATGAAAGAAGATGCAGGGCTAACTTAAATGGTAGGTGCCACATCTGATGGCTAGGGCTGAATAAAGAAGTTATCTCTCATGAAGCCTGCCTGTGAGTGAGATTTCTACCTGCCGCTTTCATGAACCTCCAGACCCGTCGTTAGTGGGGGCTGGAGCCACGTGGCCTGGGATGGCGAACCAAGGCCTTATCTCCATCCAGCACCATCCTAAGAGCTGCTTTTCTTTAGGGGAATATATAAAGGGATTTTAACAGTCATTTGTGAATATTGCCTCACATACTTACTTTAGGAATAATCTCTCTAAAAGATGCCATTCCACAGTTTAAAATTAATTATACTAATAGGTAGAACTGTTAACGCAAAACGTATTAAGCAGAAAAACCCAGAGTTCGGTGAATCATGGATGATAGGGGCACTCAAAAGTCTGGGTCACAGATATAAAATAAAGGAAAGGCTTTAATGAAAGCAGAAACCATATGGTTAGAACTATTATTCAAGGAAAGTAAGAGCTTGTGTACTCTCATCTTCTCAGGAGTGAGACAGGGCAGTCATGAAGAGTAGGATCCAAGAACTTAGCGTCTCCAACAGATGGTCAACATCAGTTTCATCATGACATTCACTCTCTTTTCAGATTGGAGACAAGCAGACCATCATTCTGAGGAAGAATAATTTTATTTCAAGGAACAAATCTGTTCAAATCATCATCATAATTAAGGCAGAAACTTTGCTACTGCACTGCCAGATGTGGCATAAACAGAAGGTCCTCAAGCAGTTTGTTCTCTTCTCTGAAGAAAAGTACCTCCAGGCTACAGTGTCTAACCTTTCTTTCCCCCTGCAGATGCTCATGCTCACAGGGCCCTTTCTGTGGGCCAATCTTTGTCATGAAGGCCTCAAAGAGAATCTTTCAACTCTGGATATCTCACCATGGGAGTTCCATTTTTTTTTGTCTCTTCATTGAAATTTCTCTAAGAAAGAAGTATAAATAGGAGCAGGCCTCGTCTGAATCCTTAGGTCAGTTAGATAGTGATTAGCATTCCTCCTTCAGATGATGGAACTTTAGGGTTGAAAATGTTGATACTAAATTTGCAAAATTTTGATTTAGAAAGGCCACAGTCCACAGGCAGCCAAAGAAGGAGTTGTAGTGACAAGTGTTACTAAAGCAACTTTTAAAATGAATTTTATTTTTGCTATTTACTCTGTGATAATATTAAATACTTCTAGACTGACACCTAAAAAATATCTCATGCTTTTCTATCTGTCCCTGTGTTATAAGAACCATGTAAATACTGATTGGCATATTTTCTTAGCATGCTCCCAACCCTCTGAGATGAATATTGTAATTACCTTCAATTTACAGATTAAGAAAACTGAGGCTCAAAGAAGCTAATAAACTCTCCCAAGTATACATTTTCAGGAGGCAGAATAGGAAATAAGTCCATTATTCAATGTTTTTTTAAATGGTGATTCATTTCTTTTAACCATCATGAATGATTTTAACCATCATGAATTACAAAGCTATAAATCTGTCACTATTGTTTCAGAGCCACACCAATCCTTTGCCAGTATCCACTTCATATCAGTGTTTTCCGTTTCTTTGAAGACTTAAAATCAGGAGAGAAAAAAAATTATAGTTTTTTTTCTTTTTTCTTTTCTTTTCTTTCTTTTTTTTTTTTTTTTTTTTTTTTTTTTTTTTTTTTTTTTTTTTTTTTTGGCTTCTTGGCCACACCCGATGATGCTCAGGGATTCTTCCTGGCTATGCACTCAGAAATCGCTCCTGGCTTGAGGGACTATATGGAATACCAGGGGATCGTTGAACCTTGGTCCATCCTAGACTAGCATGCACAAGGTAGGTGCCTTACAGCTTACATCACCGCTCCGGCCCCAAACTTTGTAGTTTTTCCAATGAAAAAAATTTTTGAATCATATTTTTTCATTTTTATATAAGTTCTCTAATACTTAGACACATTTTTTCTTATAATTTTCTATCTAAACTTCCAGAGGACATTTATTTATTTTTAATATATAAAATATTTAAGCACCATGATTTCAAGCATGATTGCAGTTGGGTTCCAGTCATAATCAGAATATCTCCCTTCACTAGTGCAACATTTCCACCAACTTGTACCAAGGTAGGTTAATACAACACTCCAACCATGATAAAACAGCAACAACTTGATCTAAGGGAAGGTTGCCCTACCTAATCACCTAACAGTGAGATGAAATCAGAAGACCCTCCATCCTAGGATCAGTGCTAAACCAAGATTACTAATTACAGAAGACTGACTACAAAAATAACGACTGAGCAGAATTTTTTCTGGGACTATAAAGAAGGACTCTATCCTAGACTTCATCCTAGGATCTGTGTAAAAACTAAGATCTCTAATTACAGAGAACTGACTTTGACAACAATGACTGAGCAAAATGTTTCCTGGCACCATAAAGAAAGACCTTAGACAATTATCATGTCTGGAGCCTGTAGTTGGTCTCATGGAAGGATGCTTCAAGGGTGGAGACACCCTGTATCTCTTAGGTCAAGGGAATTTTCTTTCGAATTTTCCCAATACTTACTGTGCCTATGAAAAAAGAAAAAAAAACCTTGCCACATCAACCCACTTTTTTTCTTTTTTCTTTTTCTTCTTTTAAATTTATATTTATAACTTTTAGACAGGTGCTCCTGCCTTCTTTCTACTTGCTTTCTATTTTTTATAACAGAACCATAGAACATGAATCATCTTTTTCTGCCTCATATTTCTTCTGTCTTCCTACAAATTGAGGGAAAAAATGGATAATACCAGGGGCAAATCATTCTCATGAGCATTGAGTGGAAATAAAACATGATCAGACCTAAAAACCCAACCCAAAGTCAATGACAATAGAATCAAGAGAGCCAAACCCAACCCAAAGTCAATGACAATAGAATCAAGAGAGCCAAGCTATACAAAAAAGAGACCTGTCACACAAGCAGTCCAGGGGGCTAAGGGTGGAGGTTTGGGAAGCATTCTGGGAGCAGTGGCAGAGAGAGGTCAACACTGGTGGTGGGAATGGTCCTAATTCACTGTCACTATGTAGCTTAAATATAACTGTGAAATTCACTTTGGTTCAATAAAAATTATTTTTTTAAATGTTGGAAGAATTATATTAAAATAAAAAGAATCCTGACCTTGCAGTTTTCCTTCAGGCCTCAAATTTATTGAATAACTTGCTTGTCCTCATTCTCACAAGAGAAGCAAATCATTGTTGTTCTTCCAGTTCTGCTTTCTACTCACATCATCATTTACATTGCCCTTTATGAAATTTCTTTAAATCTCTTATGGTCACTTTATTATACTTAAGTGCTAAAGTTGAAAGTAGAGGCCCCTAAGAAAAGATGCTGAGTCTTGTCAGAGAAGTTGGGTCACTTTGCAGATTTTTTCTGCTCTGGAAATTTTTATTCCAAGGCTAAATTGTTTACTTCATAAAAAAACATAATTTATTAATGTTCATTAGTGTAATACTGTAGCCTCTGACTTTTATTTTTTGCTAAAAATAATTTATTTAAACATCATGAATACAAGGTTGTTCATAAATACATCTTCCCCCATAGATAAATGTTAGTTACGATTGAGTTTTAGTTGTGCAATATACAATGAACACCCTTCACCAGTGCACTTTTCATACCACCAATGTCTTCAGTTCCTCTCCCACCTTTCCCTGTGCTTGCCTATAAGGCAAAAAGTTTTCTTCTCTCATTTCAGTTTTCTATCTATCTCATTATCACCTTTTTCCTCTCCCATCTCTTTTGAATGTCAGGGTTTGTATTATTGTTACTTGTAAGATTATCACCCAACCTCCTTCCACCGCAACTCGTATGAGAGTGTGGAACAGATCTGATTCCCCCATAATGAATTAGAGAGGTTGCATAAATACAGAATCAGAATTAAGTTTTCCTTATGAGGAAAACAATTTATCACAATGACTAGTTCTTAAAGAGATTGAAATTAATAGACTCACACACAAATTTTCCCATAGGGAAAATACCTAACCTGGCTGGCCAGTTCTTAAAAGAATTAGCACTGGTACATGATCAGAAACAAATTCCCCTCAGCAGGAAAACAACCAAACCTCAATTTATGAGGAATTAAATATGGATTACCTTGATTGGCTTAAGAAAGCATGCTCTGAGGCCAGAGCATTGGCGCAGGGGTAAGGCATCTGTCTTGTCCGCGATAACCTAGGACAGACCTCGTTTGATCCCCTGTTGCCCCATATGGTCCCCCAAGCAAGGGGCAATTTCTGAGCTCATAGCCAGGAGTAACCCGAGTGTTACAGGGTGTGGCCCAAAACCAACAACAAAAAAGAAAGCGTACTCTATTGTCTTCCTCCATTTTGTGTTGAATTCCTTGGTACCTGGAGTGATAGGGCTAATAGGACTCATTAAGATTTAAAAACTGTTGCAGTGATTTGTCTAAATCCATCTCAGTATTTACAGTGGAAAATGTGGCTACATGAATCAGTGAAGAAAAAAATTAATAGCCTAGATCACTCTGGAAAGATAATTGCAGGAATTATGTTGTCTTATGAGATGCTAACAGGAGATGGGGAATTCACAGAAGTAAATAGCAGGCCGGATTACCATGTGTTGTTTTAAGAATGGTCAGGGAACTTGATTTAAACTCTTGGGGAAAAGTTGGCTCTGAAGCTGAATACAAGGGTAGTTATACTAAGATTGTTTAGGAAGCTATAGAGCCATATGCAGATTTTCTAGATAAATTAACAGAAGTGATTAAGAAACGAAAGGTAAAGAACTCCAAAAACTTTAGCAGTAACTGAGGCGTATCATGCCTATCACCTTATCTCCTTTCATCACCTAATTCTTGTCCAGTGATCATTTCCAACAATTATCTTCATGGTGGCCCTTTCTCTGCCCTAACTGTACACTGCTGCTATTACCATGGACTTGTTTTCTTGGCCCTTATCTCTATTGTCTTCAATATTATTACCATACTGTCTTTATTCCCCTTATATGCCACAAATGAGTGAAATAACTTTATGTCTATCCCTCCCACTCTGACTTATTTTGCTCAGTATAATACTCTTCATATTCATTCATGTAAAATTCAATTTCATGACTTCCTAAAAGCTGCATAGTATTCCATTGTGTAGCTGTACTACTGTTTCTTTAGCTAATCATTTGTTCTTCAGTACTTGGGTTGTTTCTAGATTCTGGCTATTGTGAATAGTGCTGTGATGAACATAGGGAGGCAGAAGGCTTTTTCTGAAATAACATAACTGAAAATTTTTGTTGTTGGTGAAATGAAAACTTCACTGGAAAACCTCTCCAACAGAGTAACAGCAGCCAAGAGCTTGACTCTTCCGTCCCTATCTGGATGTCCCTGATATATTTTTCTTGCCTAGTTGTAATGGAAAGTACTTTCAGTTCTATTTTTAATAGAAGTTGTGAGAGGGAGCAAACTTGTCTTGTGTCAGAACTAAGAAGAAATTATTTTAGTTGTTCCTTATTGAGTATAATGCTTGCCATAAACTTGTAGTAAAGGGCTTCGACTATATTGAGGAAGACTTCTTCAGTTTCCATTTTGTTGAGAGGTTTTATCATTAACTTGTTCTGAACCTTGTCATATGCTTTTTTTGTATCTAATGCTATGACCATATAATTTTTATATTTTCTTTTGTTGATATAATATAATATATAGATTTGCTTGATTATGTTAAGCCATCCTTGCATTTCTGAAATAAATCCTACTTGGTTACGGTGTATGACCTTCTTGATGTGCTATTGAATCTTATTTTCTAGGATTTTGTTGAGGATCTTTGCATCTGTGTTCATCAAGAATATTGGTCTGTTCTCTTTTTTGTAGCATCTCTGCCTGCTTTTGGTATACGGGGTGATGTTAACTTCATAGAAATAATTTGGGAATGTTTTATTTATTCAATTTCCTGGAAGAGCCTGAACAATATTGGCAGTAGATCCTCTTGAAAGGTTTGGAAGAATCCACTAGTAAATGCATCAGGACCTTGGCTTTTGTTGGGGGGAAGTTTTTGATTACCATTTCAATTTTCTTGGTAGTGATAAATATATGTATTATACATTTATCTTGGTTCAACTTTGGGAGGTAATAGGAGCCAATAATTTAATCCATTTTTCCAGGTTCTCTTGTTGTGTGACATAAAGATTTTAAAACTAATCTCTGATTATCTATTGCATTTATGTATTTTTATAGTAGCATCTCTCCTTTTATTTCTGATTTGATTTTTAAGTTGCTTTCTTTTTCTTTGTGAGTCTTCCTAATGATCTATATATTTTAATATTTTTCTAAATATGTTAATTTAATTATTTAATATATAAAATTCAATTACTTAATATGCTAAATATATTGTATTTTAATATATTTTAATTATTTATTATTTCAAAGAACAAACTTTTGCTTTTATTGATCTTTTGGATTATTTCTTTGGATATCCCGTTCATTAACTTCTACTCCAAACATCATGCTTTTAATTCTTTTATACATTTTCCTCTTTTTCACTGCACTTTTTTAGTCTAGACTTAGGTTTCTACTCTAGATTTATCAATTTATGAGTATTTAGTAAATCATTCCAGTTCTCTATATAATTTTCCTGATTTTAAAAATAGAAATCATAGATTAATATTTTCTGACTTAAAGGTATGAATTCATGTGAAAGAACTTTCAAAAGCATTTATTAGGAACAAGTAAAATTATTATTGTTATTGCTATTAATGATGAGTAGTGTACAGTGTGGAGTCCAGAAAATCTTCTAATAGAATTTTGAGGCTCTTCAGATGACAGAATTGCATCTGTTATGAAAGATCTGAAATTCTCCTTAGAAGTGCTTTATCATTTAGAGTAATTTTAGTGTCAGGAAAGGGAACTCTGACTCAACTACTACAAACATTCAAGGAGTTATTCAAATAGAAAAAGGTTCTGCTGTACAATACCTCTAAGGTTAGTTAATTCATAGACTCCCTGATATATAAGAGTCAAAGTTTCAGTTATAATCTGAGAGAAAAAGTTCCTCCTTCCTCTCAGTTCTGCCCTGCTCAACAGATTGGCTAGTATTCAAGCTAGCTAATTTCAGGAAAGAAAATGGCATATTCTGTTACCACAGGCAAGCACCAGCACCTGTTAGTAGAAGCTGAACATGCCTGCCTATTTCTGGAAGTATTTTATAATTTAAAAAACAAACAGAAAGAAAAAAGATCAATTAAAATATGGTTTCTACTTGCTCCTTCCTCCAGTAAACATTATTTCGCATATCACTACACAAAACTACATTACATTTGCTTGGCTAAACCAATGCCTGGAAGGGACATATGATGACCATGCTTGCTGGCTTGCTTGCTTTTTAAAAAATTTTTATTGAGACCATTGTGAATTACAAACCTTCAAAGTTGGATTGCAGGCATAGTGACAGTGAATTAGTGCTATCCCCACCACCAGTGTTGACTTCTATCCACCAAAGATTCCGGCATTCATCCCATACCTCCACCCTTAGGCCCCTGCCCTCCCAGTGTAAAGGGTCCATTTTAGGTTTAGTTTGTTATAGCTTGGGTCTCTTGATTCTATTAGCATTGACTTTAGACAGGGTATTTAGTTTTGACCTTTTTTGTTTTCCTCCACCAATAAATTGAGACTACTTGGTCCCTGGGCCCCATCCTTTCACTCTCTCTTTTTTTCTTTTTTCAATCTGTAGAAAAACGCAGAAGAATAAGGTAAAACAAAAAAATTTATGTCCCAATGTTCTGTGAAAAAGGAAGGAGCCCCTATCTTGAAGATACAAATAGAATTTTAAAAAAAGTGGTGGTTGCAGTTTTTGGTGTTTTGTTTTGTTTTTATTCTGTTTTGTTTGTTTATATTTTTGCATTTGGGAGAAATTAGAAAGGAAATACCCTTGGCCTAAGGGAAAAAAAAAACCATAAAGCATCCTGGCATAAAACCAACTACATGCTCTGAGCATACTAATTGTCCAGACCTGAGTTCTTTCTTCATGGACCCAGGAAAAGTTCTACTTAATTGTAATTATAGTTAGGCTTCTTTTATTAGAGAACTTGCTTTTAGCACAGATCATATGTCACCGTCAGGGTGTCACAGAGCATCTTCTGATTTCATATCACTATTAGATGGTGAAGCAGACAAACCAGCCCTGAAAGTAAGTTGTTGTTTATAGTTCTCAGGGTGTCATATGAACTCATCCTGGATCAAGTTGGTACTGGGTGGCATTAGGTCCTAACCAGGTGGAAGTTTGATTTCTAGTGCTGGTCATGCTTGCTTTCTTGAAGTACAGGACTGTGGAATTATACAAATTAAGCCAGGGCTTTGTTAAAAATAATGAAAGGGAAAATAAATGTTGGTAAGTAACCGATAATATTTGTTTCAGAAAATGAATCAAATCAATTAGCTATAATTGATTCTAATATCTCCTGGTCTCAGATAATCTATTAAAGTGAAGCAAGTCCAATATTCTTATCTCCCTACTACTCCCCTGAACTTGCTTGCAACCCAGTTCTAGTTAAAGCATTGCATTTTATTTCACATTCAGACTTAAAGTTTCTTCTCCTGCCTCCCTGGGTCTGTCATTTTCTCATTTTCTCTTTATTTAGATGCAGCCTGTGCTATTCAGTGCCAGAACACTTAACACTTAACATTGCTTAACAGTGTCTTTTCTAAGTGAAACATGAAGGACTCTAGGATGGGAAGACACTTCACGTGGCCTTAATTAAACTAAACAGCAAGTTTTTCTGAATCTCTATTCCAAATCCCATTACCTTCAGCATGACAAATATCTACAATGCTACCACTGTTATTAACTTCCTAACAGATTTAGTCTCTAATGAACAATATCCCTCCTGTGTCCCAAAGAGAGGCGATACTTGTTCTGAGTGAGCCACATGGAATTACTTAGTGTGCAGGCATTTTTGGATTTAGTTCAGTGGTCTATGAATCACAGAGATTGGTACATTCCAGGAGAGAAGTGTTAGCAGTCCAGATGAACCTCAAAGTTAATTATATAAGACCAGGTAATCACTGTTCATAAGTAATTATCAGGTTGTACACTCAGAGATGCTGAGTCTCACCTCATGAATATTTTTAGTTGTAGTCTACTGGCTTTTCCTGTCTTTCTCTCCCTCTGTTTACCCTAAAATTAACATTAATCAACATTTGGCTCCAATCACATTATGTATCTACCATGTAATTATAACAGTTTCTTAATTTTATTTTAAAAATTGAGCTTAAATATCCAGCTTCTATCTCTGTACCAAAGCCCATTTTTGCAGTAGTAAATTAATCAGATTCTGGGGTTAAGGGATATGCAAAAAGGTTCCTCTCTATTCTATGTGGTTCAAAGAGATTGTCCATACTTGTAGCAATATTCACCCTGTGGAGTGGAGGGAAATACATTTAGTTTTTATATTGTGGCTATATTTTGGGGTACAAAAGCAATAATACCTCAAGTACTACCATTTAGCAAATAACTATAAGCAGAGACAAACAAGCTTGGGTATCTAAGCTTATTTTCTATACTTTAGAAAAGTCACACTAAAACCTTAAACTGGATGCCAGTCCTTGGATTTATGATAATTCTTCTGACCATGGTTAGGAGAATCTCAAAGAACATTTCTTTTTCTCATTCTTTAAAATCGTGAGAGAAAACAGAGGTGTGAGTCACCACCACCAGTGACAATAAACATTCTTCCCTGCCTGAAGAGAAATGGAATTTCTAAGGTAGTAAATATCTGTAAAACACTGTATTTGTAATAAAAGATGAGAACTCTTAGATTTCATTTTCAGGGTTGGTATAACTTGGGTTTCCTGTTAAAATATTTATTTACTTTTGGTTGAGGAATTAGTATGTGGATTTATGATTAAGGGCTAGAGAAATAGTACATTAGGAAAAGCTCTTCCCTCTTCCCTTACATGCAGCCAGCACCATATATAGTTGTCTCAGAATCACCAGGAGTGACATGTGAGCACAGAGAGCTAGGAATAAGTTTTGAGTACCACTATTCATTTACTTTATAGAAAAATATTCATATAAGGCTTATTTGCAGTTTCATTGAGATATCTGATCTCTAGTATTGCATAAATACTAGGTGCAAACAACAATGATTTGATGTATATATTTATTTTGAAACAATCAGAGTAATTTAGCACTTGTGCAGTCACAATTATTTTTACTATGAAGAGAACATTTGATTATTTGCTTTTGTTGGTTTGATTTTGGGATCACACCAAAATGTATTTCCTCTACATTCAGAGATCACTCTTGATGAAGCTTTAGGAACCATATGGGTTGCTGAGGATCAAACACAGCTCAATACAGGTCAGATGTATACAAAGCAAGAGCCCTTCCTATTCTCCAGTATGTGAAGATTATGTTTAAGAGTTACTCTCTTACAAACTTTCAAATATATAAGACAGTACCATTAATATAGTCACTCTGCTATCCATATAAACACCAGGAAAATTTTCCTTTATAACTGGAAGTTTATTTCTTTGTCTATCTTTTCTCATTTAATCTACCTTGAGCTCATTTTGAACATTTACAAATAAACTCTTAATTTGTAAAGGGATTTCTTATTTTCAGAATGTCTTAAATACATTTATTATTTCCTTTGAGCCTCAATCCTGAGAAAGAACAAGTATTTTAAATCCTTTTAGAATATAAGAGGTAAAGCTACTTACACAAGATAAATATGAGGAATGTACATACCAGCATTCATATATTTTTCTAAATATATAATTATTAAAGCCCCCACCCCAAAACTCTAAAATGTATCCTGGTTTGAATGAAAAGTATATTGTCGTGTAACCTAGGTCAAGATCAGAATCCAATCCTCTAACTCCTGGTCCAAGGCAGTTGTGGCCACACCTCTAACTAGGCTGCTGAAATATCAGCACTTAGCCAACAAAACATAACTCATCTTCCGGCTCACCTATGTATGGAAGAAAGTCATGAATCAAGTGAAACTCCCCAGTATTGGGGAGGTATCTTCAAAGGCCACTCTCCTGACTCAGTGAGACTGACTCATTACAGATAGAGCATCCTAGACAGGCCCAAGGTTTCTGATATCAAAAAACTCCTTTAAAAAGACATAGTACTAACCATTGGGGATCATGTGATTTTTTTCCTAGAATGAACATATACTCTACCTTCTAATGTCTTTAATCCCAAGTATGTTATCCATCTTAATTAATTTGCCACTTATTCATATCAACTATATATTATCTTCATGCAAAACATAGAAATAAGAAATTGCATTCTAATTCTGAGGTGAATGAAAAATTATATACCTACTTAAAATCACTAAGAAAAAGTTCTTAATCATCGAGTCCATGGTCACAAGTTCTAGTTTGAGAATATGAAAGACATATTTAAGAACCTTATTTTAAGTTGCAACCTTTACTTACACTTAGGCTACTTTTATCTTCTACCTTTTTCTCCTGTTATAGGGATAAGTAATAAATAAAGGCAAATTTAAGAGTAAGCTGGATTTTAGACAGGAAAAATAACAGAAAAACCGAATATTTACAAATTCATAATGCATTATAGCCCCTTATTTTTCTGTACCCAGTCAAAGCTTAAATAGGTTCTTCTCTATCTGACTCTTTCCAGAAAGAACACAGCTAAAAAAATCCTAGAAGTGGTTCCAATCCTGTTCCTAATGGCATATCTTTACTTACCCTAAATGTATGTACTTTCGGGTCATTTTCAGAATAAACATTTAAAATGTATATGTGAAAAAGGAAGTGAATATTTTGTGGGATGACTGGGGTCATTTATTCCATCTTAGCTCTAACTCTCTCCCTCAGGAATGCATTTCCCCTCCCGAAAGGAGACTTGTAGAGGGAGAAGCATGTTGACCACACCTAGCCTTGCCCAGGTCTCATCGCCTCCTCATTGCTCCCCTTTCACAAAGCCTGTCCTATTCTCTTACTTATCTGCCCATCTATGGAGAGCTTCCCACTCCTATCTTGGCAACTCCCTCCCTGTGACCTGGGCTACACTCAAGACAGGCAAACAAGTCTCAGCTTGCCATTTGCTACATGAAATACAGAACAGCTTCAAACTCAACCATCCACCTCAGAGCTGCCTCAAGGCAGAAGAACCAGGAAGGCAGCCAGAGCATCTTAGAGTGTAAATTCATACCAAACAGAAAATACTCAAACTTGGGTTTGAGTCTCAGTTGTGCTATTTACTTACTGTGGGAAGCAGGCAATGCAGATGTCACAGTCAAGGTTGATTAAGAAATTTTCTGTGAGACTTGATTCCTTCATAGCAAAAGGCAGACATGATCTCCTTCTGCTCACTACACACCTATGCTGGTCGACACTGCTTGAACCACTTTGCTAACTTTCATTGTGATTCCCTCACGGTAACTTGAGAAACAGAGTTCATAATATCTAGTCACTACTAACAGTCACACTGCTTCAAGAATCTGTAACTTGAGTCTGCTTCTAATATTTCTGACTTCAAATCCATGCTAGACTCTCTAGAGCATTCCAATTCGGATAGAGTTTACTGTAAGAAACAATATACTATGACAGAAAAAAAAAGAGCTGATGAAACTATCTAGAGTGATACTCTCCTTTTTTGTCTCTATCTCCCCTACTCACATTTCCAGTGCCAGCACCTGGCATATAAAAATAAGGTGAGGTGACCCGTGCACTAATTCTGAGCTCCGATTTTCAATTCTGAATGCCATTCAAAAAACTTAGTGGAAACCAATAAGCTGGAACACTTTGGATCAGAAATTCTTTGAGAATAGTTATTTCACAGGACCATCAAAGATACCAACCTAACCACTGCAAAACAGATGCATTGATTCCTAGTGCTGTCTCCCTTGCTTTTGTTCTAGCTGAGCCAAGCAAAAATGCCCTCACCCAATTCCTTTCCCTCTTCTCGACCTTAGTCCTTATTATCTCAATTACCATTCCAAAGAGGACCCACAAATGAAGAAGGGGTTGGAACCACAATGGTCAACATCATACTTAATAATAACAATTATATAATTATATATCCCTCATATAATAGTATGTAATTACCCAATAATTACTATTAAACAGAGTAGGGGTGGCCACAGAGGTTCCCAAACCCTTTAATTATTGTTATCACTGATAATAAAGCACATATTCTCCAACATTACTTCTGTCTATCAGAGACTTCTCTTGTGTACTCCTGATGTGTCACTTTATTTATTTATTTATGCTTTTACTCTTGAGCTGAGGTTTCCTGTACAGAACTTAGAATGCAGCCATGCCTTCTTCCCTTATCATGGCTATGCAAATTTTCCAAGTTTTCACTTTTTTTCCTCTCTCCAAGAATGTAAAGTATTAGAACATTTTTATCTTCTGTAGTAATTGGTAAAGAAATGTCACATCAAAGTAGGTCAAATGTTATCCAGGATCCAACATAGTTAGCAATGTTCAAAAAACAAGAAAATATGGATTATGCATGTAGAATGAAAACAAAGTACTCAGTTATACCAAAATTATGGTCTTTAGAGAATTTAGTTTCTCAAATCTATATTTCATCTTTTCTTTAGTAGAAACATTTTCTGGAAGGTGGACAGTGTGAAATGAAACTGTAGTAGTATATGTTTTTTAATGTTTATGCAAAAATGTACAGGAGAAAAGTAGATGCTTTTTCTTATATATGCATAGCACACTTTCAAGCTCCTTCCTGTATTTACATCTCAAAATAATTGATCGAAAGGTCTACATACAAAAACAAGGAAGACTTCCCTTCCTGGTTTGAGACTTGACCTCCTTCTTACTTTCAGGATGAGTGATTCATAAGACAATATAATTAACAGAAAATCACCTTCATCCCTAAAGACAAAGAAATTTTAAGTTTCAATAGTAAGATAAGTGAAAATAATATGAACTACTTTCCTTACTACAGAATTCATGATAAATTCTTTTTTTAAAAAGAAAGAGAAAAAGCAAGTGATTTTTCTATTCATCATGGTAAGTAATAAAAAATGTTTTGCAGCTTCATCTACCAGCTACCATTAAGAGGCTGATTCTTTTAGCAGATAATAATCTAAATTATCCCCCATACCTGAGGGAATACTCCATACAAGTGACAGAATCTAGAATAGAAAATCAGTTTTAAGATCATTGCAGCACTCTACTTGTTACTCCTGCAAAAAGACTCGATAAGCACAAAACACAGTGACAAATGCCTGGGTGTTATGTGTGGGCTCCCTCCTACTCCATGACAAAGGATGAATGATGGGAACATCTTGGCTTTTCTGAGTTTCACATGTTCATGCTGCCCGTTTTCACTATCACAAAGTCAACCAGTGTCACCTACTTGGATAGAAGGATGCTACCTACAGAGGGATGTTTAGAGCAGCCTCTAATTCATCATGTGATACCCACAGGACAGCTGAGACTTCCAAATTCACACTTGAGCCTCAAGATCAAGTCTCATCTCAGAGTGGAGTTGAAATTTCCTGTTGCTAATTCATTCAATTTCCTTGGATGTGTGGACAGAAAATGTCCTCTGTGATGGTGTCCCAGTGTTAGCAGACAGAACCCAACACTGACTTCTCATAATGCTACTTTGGAAGAGCCATCGTCACCAAAAGTCAGATTGGCTTTCCTTAATTTGTCATAAAAGTCACCTTGGTTTGGTGAGTTAAAGAACAGAGAAGTATGAGAGGTCTTGAGGAGAGAATGAACCACTGAGGAATTTTCATGATTTGGGAATGCAAATTATTTTTATAAGAGTGATAAGTTTATAAGAGTGAAGGCCCTAGAGGCTAAGAAGAAACTCTTGTCTTGGTCTTTTGTTATTTTTCCTAAAAAAAAAATATCACTG
Organism: Crocidura indochinensis; assembly: GCA_004027635.1. Lineage (NCBI taxonomy): Eukaryota > Metazoa > Chordata > Mammalia > Eulipotyphla > Soricidae > Crocidura > Crocidura indochinensis. The sequence goes on along the minus strand of PVKC010001250.1, from coordinate 19,110 downwards.
CTTCATTCTTTTATGACCTAAAAGAATGTAGTTTAAGGGGTGTCTTGCAGGCAGGTGTGTGTTTATCACTGAAAAGTTTTATCTGAAAATTTCATTTTTTCCCTTCTGAGAATAAAGTATGACATCATTCCCTTCTTGCCATATAAAAGCTACCCCCCCCCAAAACCAGGTCTATCATACTAGAATTTAAATTGAAATTTACAGTCATGTGAATTCCCATGCATTTCTCACTGAATTTTGCTATTTCTTCTGCTAATCTCTCTGATGTTAATGTATTTCACTTATCTAAACCCAGAAACACTCAGATCATCCTCCTTTCCCAAAACCTATTTCTTTCCTATTCCATCCCAGATCCTAAAAAGGGTGCTGCTGTGAAACTTAGTTTTACATAGTTGCTCTATTTTTCTTAATAAAACAATTTTCTGTGGTCCTTTTTTACCTTTTTGCTCACTTTACCCCACCTTCTTCTTCTTAGGTAGAGTTAGTTCACTTCAGCGTTCCTGATTTAAGTTATTTTGTTTGTTCATCAATTTTATGTCTGCACAAATTAATGAAATAATCCAATGTTTCTCTTTGCCTTCTGATTTATTTTGCTTCATGTAACCTAGTTGGGTACCTTACATTTTGCTGCAATTTTTCTAAATGTGTTTTTTTTTGTTTTAGGGAAAATAGTGTTCCACTGTGTCTATATTCCACATTCTAATTATCTAAACATTTATCGTAGGCATTTCAGTTGTCTTCACATCTTAGCTATTGTAAATAACACTGCAATAATACTAGGCTGACTATAACTTTTAAGATTAATGTTTTCACATTTTATATAGATATCAATAAGCAGGATTGCTGCATCCTAAAGTAGTGCTATCCTTAGCCTTCTAAGGAAGTGTAATTCCATTTTTCTAAATATCTGCACCAATTTACAGTCCTATTAACAGTGCATGGAAGTTTTTTTCTGGCTATACCATCAACAATTCTCATTTTTTGATGTAAGTCAATCTCACAAATATGACATGCAATCTCAGTTTGACTTTGATTTGCATTTCCATAATTAGCCATTATAAAGAAAATTTTTTCACATGTCTGTTGGCCATCTACATGTCCTCATTGGAGAATATCTATTCAATATTCTGCACAGTTTTTGAAAGGGTTATTTTGTTGTTATCAGGTAGTTCACAGAGATCACTATAAAACTAGGAAATTATCTCTTTAACCAATTTATAATATGCAAGAATCTTTCCCCACTCATAAGGCTTTCTTTTGGTTCTGTTAATATTTTATTCTGTTGCACAAAGCTTTTCAATTTTGATGTAATACCAATTGCTTGTTTTTGCTTTTATTGTAGCTTGCTATTGTGTTGAATTCCCAAAGTATTTCTAATTAAATATTTTTTATGAACTTGATAGTTTTGGATGGCATGTTAAAATTCTTAGTCCAGTTGATTTCATTTTTGTACATGGAGGTAAAGAAAAGGTCAGTATCATTCCCTTACTTGTAACTGTCCATTTTTTTCTATTGCCATTTGCTGAAAAATTTTCCTTTCTCTATTATATATTTTATATATTTCTATTATATATATTTGTATTTATTATATATATTTCTCTATTATGTATTAGTGCATTCTTAGAGATGTATTAATTATTGGTAAATATAAGATTTCTTTCTGTGTTTTCAATCCAGTTACAATATTTTTGTGTATCTATCTATTTTCAATTCTGAATACCATATGGTATTAATTACCATTGCTATGTAAAATAGCTTGAGGTTGGGTAATAAGGTATCTCCATTATTTTTTTCATTTCCCAATAAGATTGCTTTAGCTACTCAAGGACTTTTATGATTCCATATAAACCTTTGTTCATTTTGTTCTATTTCTTAAAAATAGGTTATTAAAATTTTAATTTGGATTATATTAAATCAGTGAAAATAAATACACTTAGGATATTGATTGAAAAGGATATTTTGGAGGAGCTGAAGCAATAGTACAGTAAAGAGAGCCCCAGATTCAACCTCTTATATACTATATAGCACCCTGAGCACTTCCAGGAATAATTCTTGTGTACAGAACTAGGATTAACCCCTAAGCATTGAGGGTATGTCAAAAAAAAAAAGAGAGAAAATAAATAGATTTTTGGAATAATAATTCTTCTAATCCTACTCATGGAATGGCTTTTGGCTTAATTTCTTCTATATTGTTTAATAGTGGCTTATGGTTTTCATTACATTGATAATTTACCTAAATATTTTATTTTGACACAATTTTAAATGGGATTTTTTAAAATTTTGTCTCATTTATTATTTACAAATAGAAATGCAACGTATTTTGTATATCGATTTTGAATTCATACAGGTTGCTGTACTCATTATTTATAATAGCTTTTTAATGAGATTTTTAAGGTTTTATATATATATATCATGTCATCTGCAAAAAAGTGACTATTTTACTCCTTTTTATATATATTCTTTACTTTTTGCATTTGTTTAATTGCTCTATGATTTTTTGATACTAAATTATGTAGAAGTGGTGGTAGAGGACAGTTTCCCTTATTTTTGATTTTCAAGAAAAAGCTTTCAATTTTCACTAGGGCATATATTAGCTGTAAGTATATAGGGTATAGCCTCTATTATACCCAGATTATTCCTTCTACTCCTTTCTTTCTTTTTTTTTAGGGGGGCATCCCCAACAGTGCTGAGGGATTATGCCTGGCTCAGTACTCAAGAGTCATTCTTGGTTGGGCTAGGATACTGTATGGAGTCTTAGGGTTCAAAACCTGGGTTGGCAGCATGCAAGGCAAACCAGATGTACTATTTGATTTCCAATCCTTTTACCCTTGTAGTGTATATGTGTGTGTTTGTGTGTGTGCATGTATGTGTGTGTGTGTTATTTTGGGTCACACCTTGACTTTCAAAGTTTTGTGCTTGGGGATGACTTCCCAATGGTAACTGTAATTCCATGGAGTGCTAGATTCAAACCCAAGTCTCTTGCATAGAAAACATGTGCTCAACCAAAGAAACTATCTTTTTAGTTCCTATACATTTTGTCAACAATGTATAGTGAATGTTGATAGTTGCTTTCACAACTTCCATTGATGTTATTATTTTTGTCCTATTTATTCATATGATTATTACACTAATACATACATGTTGACATTTATTGACACTATTCTTGCCTAACAAATTACATTTGGATGTGATGAGTAGAATTTTAATATATTATTGAATTCAATATACTATTATTTTGCTAAAAATTTATATACATTTATATATTTATTATTATATTATATTGTATATATTATTATATATTTATTAGAGATATTGTGTTCTAATTTTATCTTTATGAGATTTGTATGTTATATTTTTGGCAACAGAGGAATTTTGATTTCAGAAATTGATTTGAAATTCCTTTCTTATATTTTTTTTTAAATACTGAAGACAATAGACTTCAGTTCTTCAAATATTTTATAAAATTAATTGACAAAGTCATCTGGTCTAGCATTTCTGTATTGGGGAAATTTTTGATTAGTTGAAATTTTCATCTGCCTTCCTGTATGACATGGCTGCTTATTTCTTCCTGGTAGTGCTTTAACCTTCATCTCACAGTTGGAACAACTCATGAAGTAAAGTAGATATATTTTAGCAAGATGTAACTAGAGTATCAGTCAGGCACCACTTTTGAAAAGGAAAATATACAAAAATTTAAGCCATTAGTCACAGAATATTCCTAATATTTTTTTCTGTCTTTTCTCTCTTATTTATTCTCAGGATGCACATCCTGACCTTGTTCTTTGTCACCCACTCTTCAACTAGTCTTCATAGCCAGTGTTGGGTACCTTTTCCTAAGTTTCTGACTTTGGACAACAAAGCCCCACCAATGGCTTCTTTTGATCACCAATTTTTAGTTTCCTTTCTCCTACGGCCTTTGTATGTCTCTCACTCAGAGATGAGTCAATTCATGTTTATACCAGGCCAACCCACCCAGTGCCTCTGTCCACACCCCGGCCTTCCTAGGATTCTTTCTATCAATACCATAGTTGCTTTGAAATTCACACTAGTAATAAAATGTTGCATCATCTTAGAAGTACCAGATGGCTCTTTTTTTTAAACATACCTAAATTCAGCATTTAAAAGAGAAGATGACACTTATTAATACCAATGGGAAAGTTAAAGAATACAAAGGACAATTATTAAACACTCCAATGTAATTAAGAGGAATAAATGAAATAATGAGCACAGATTACCACAATGTACAAAGGGTTTATAAGTAAGATCAAGTTTAATTTAATTAAATAACATTTAATTTATTTTCACTCTATTTTGAGATCAAAGGCTGTTAAGAGTTCTGAAAGAGGGGCCCGGGAGATAGCATGGAGGTAAAGCGTTTGCCTTTCATGCAAAAAGGTCATCAGTTCGAATCCCGGTGCCCCATATGGTCCCACGTTCCTGCCAGGAGCAATTTCTGAGCATGGAGCCAAGAGGAACCCCTGAGCACTGCCGGGTGTGACCCAAAAACCAAAAAACAAACAAAAAAAATTTTAAAAAAAAAGAGTTCTGAAAGACATAGAGCAGTCCTCAGTCAAAGCTGCATCCTTCAAAACACATACAATTTAACAGAGGGCTCAAGTAGTCACACAGTACACAAGTTTTCCCACACATGCTCACTCCTTCTGATAGCTGAATTCTCAGTGCTACTTTATGGTTTCTGTTTTCATTTCCACTTCTTTTTTGTTGAAGGGCTTCTAAACACAAAACATAGTAAAAGTAAAGGTCATTAGGGGAATATAATTGCATCTTGATCTACCTCTGGTGCCAGTAGAACTCACCTGAGACCTTTACCTTCTTCATAGTAATGTGCACAATACTAGCTGTAGGTTAGGAATTATAACTTTTCATTTATTCTTCATTCTTGCATACTGTAGCTTTTCTCTACATACCCTATAATTATTCTAAAAGGTGTCTCCCATATAAACCCAAGAATGTGCCGCTGATTAGTGTACATAATCTAAGAAAGTTTACATCTCTTTCAGATTGGTTCTAGAGCTTGTGCATTAGTCAGTAAATCATAAATTTATAAATTTATAATTATAGCTATTGTTATGGTTATTGTTGTCTCTAGTTATTGTTCCATGAATAGAGCATGATTTATACATATCCATATGGACTGAAGTAAATTATTTTATTCCATGAATAGAGTCTTAAACTTTCTTGTGGAAGGTGAACAAGAAAAGACTTACTTTATTTTGTACTAGTCGTCATCATACTATCTTGAGAAGATCACATTTAGAGAAAAAAATTTAACACTAGGACAATATTTATTCAGTAAATTATGATGATTATTTTATGTTCTGATGTAAAAAATAAAATTATAGTGATACAAAATACAATTACAAAGTGGGACAACTCACCAGCTTATAGATTGTGTCAGTCTTTCTATTCAAACACAGAGTGTCTTAATGGATCACCTCTGACCTCAACATAATTTAAGACCCTATGAAGTAAACACCACCATTCCTTTTCCCATGGGACCTACTTATTTTTTTTTATTTTAACACCTTGATTACATACATAGTTGTGTTTGGGTTTCAGTCATGTATAGAACACCACCCATCACCAGTGCAACGTTCCCATCACCATTGTCCCAAATCTCCCTCCTCCCCAACCACCCCCCCGCCTGTACTCTGGACAGGCTCTCCATTTCCCTCATAGGTTCTCATTTTTAGGACAGTTCAAAA
>PVKC010001250.1:0-13284 GCA_004027635.1 Crocidura indochinensis | reverse complement strand
ACGTTTTTCTCTCTCTCTCTGACTTATTTCACTGAGCATGATAGATTCCATGTACATCCATGTGTAGGAAAATTTCATGACTTCATCTTTTATCTAACATACTTATTTTTGTTATGAGTCCTACCTCGTGTTTCTTAGGTCTTACGTTTGGATCCAATTTTATGGATCATGGCAATATTCAATAAATCATATAGAGTGCATGTATTTAATCAAGTACTTTACCTTCTGTACTATTGCTCTAGCCCTTAAACTATGTTTCAAATATATTATTTTGAATAAACTTCTTCCCCAAAGTTCTTCTATTCTACCTCCACCTATCAAGAAACCTTTGGGGAAGCATGTGATCACTTAAATGTCACACAATAGATCTAGTAAACAAATTACTTGCTGCTCACAGTTATAATTGTCATTTGGTGAAAATGGGAAGAGAAGGAAAACAGCAGCCCAGCCTAATCCCTCAGCATTTTCCAAGGGTCTAACTACAAAGGCTTACTGCTGGAACAACAAGAACACTAGAATACCAAGGGGGAGGTATACCAAGTTCATGAGCAACAAAACAATATCATCAAAAACATCAAGAACACCAACCAGCTTAGACAATGCGAGTAGTAGCAACATCATGTGGATATTCAATGAGCTAAATGAAACAATGTTATAGGTAATCTGCAAAGCACAAGAAAGTCTAACAGTTAAAGTGAAAAACCAAAATAACTTAAGTGGGGGCTGGAGAGATAGCATGGAGGTAAGACATTTGCCTTTCATGCAGAAGGACGGCAATTCAAATCCTGGCATCCCATATGGTGCCCTTAGCCTGCAAGGGGCGATTTCTGAGCGTAGAACTACTCCCCTGAGCACTTACAGGTGTGGCCCCAAAACAAAACAAAACAAAAATAACAAAAATAGCGCCAGTGAAAAACATGTTAGGTGACATAAAAACAAAAACCCTCAACAGAAACTTTGAATAGCATAATAGAAAAAAACTGAACAAAAGATTAAGATGAGTAGGAAATCAATAGGAAACAGCAAAAAATGAAATATAATTTTAAAAGAAATGAATGAAATACCAAAGTACTATGGAAAGATTTCAATAGGAAGAGAAGAATCATCAGCCCCTGAAGTACAGAACAGAAAAAGTGATGAAGAAACAATACTTAAAGAAATCATTGCTAAAATTTCCCAGAGTTGAGGAATGCAGGCACTTGAGATCAAGAGGCCTGAAGTGCCCCAGCAAAAATAGGGAATTTCCAAGAAACACAGAATGCAAAATGACAAAACTGAAAGACAAAGACAGAATATTGAAAGCAACAAGATCAAATAAGAATTTACATACAAAGGAAAAGCCTTTCAGATGTACAGAAGATCTATCAAATAAAACAATATAAGCCAGAAAAGAACGGAGAAATATAATGCAGACTCTTAAGGAACATCTCAACAAGAATACTCTCCATCCAGCTATCTCTCAGAAATGAAGGGATGATTCAGAGCTTCATGAAAAGGCAACAGCTTAGGAAATTCATAGCCTTAAAACTAGTTTTTGGGGGCCCGGGAGATAGCATGGAGGTAAGGCGTTTGCCTTTCATGCAAAAGATCATCCGTTCAAATCCCGGTGCCCCATATGGTCCCCCGTGCCTGCCAGGAGCAATTTCTGAGCATGGAGCCAGGAGTAACCCCTGAGCACTGCCGGGTGTGACCCCCCCCCAAAAAAAAAAAAAACTAGTTTTTGAAGGAAGCATTAAAAGAGCTTCTTTAAAGGGCAGGACAAACTGCCTAACTTGTGGTACTAAGTACAGCATTTACTAATTGTGCATACATTAAGAGAGGTATATTTACTCCTAGCTTGCTAAGGGATTTTATATGCTTTTAGTAATGAATTAACATCTCATTTATATTGATTTTTTTGTCTTCTCTTTTTTTACATCCAGAGATTTTTATTACAATATATTACTTATTAATGCAGACACTTAAACAGCGTTTATATAGTATAATATTTTCTGATATAAAAGCCAATATTCCCTTCTTTCATTCTATTATAGGCCTATTTATATTTTCCAGTTTAAATTTTCTTTTCTTTTTTTGTTTTTTTGTTTGTTTTTTTTTCGGGCCACACCTGTTTGATGCTCAGGGGTTACTCCTGGCTAAGCACTCAGAAATTGCCCCCATCTTGGGGGGACCATATGGGACGCCGAGGGGTCAAACCACGGTCCTTCCTTGGCTAGCACTTGCAAGGCAGACACCTTACTTCTAACGCCACCTCGCCGGCCCCTAAATTTTCTTAATTCTCTTTACTCTTACTAAATTTTACATTTGTAGGTTTTGTTTCTACTTCATGGAAACTCTAAAATATACTAACACTGAATTTTTCAAAAAGGTTTATTTGTGACAAGAAAGATATGATAATTATCACATAAGATTCAAGTGCAAAATAAAATTTAATGCAATCTATTTTAGATGCTAGATTTGAAAAGTTAGTTATGCAAATGAGAATAAAGCATATTGTACCATATTGTATTAAGTGATTTGAATTAATTTACATAGGTTAAAATCCCATAGCAATCAATGATTACAAATACTTTTACTTATTTACTTTCTGATAATTTCATTTGCCTTTTTTTTTTTAGTTTTGTTGGATCAAGTTATACGAAATAAATTTGCTTGTTAGATTCCAATCAAGGGGGAATGCTGGAGGGTATGAGAAAAACTGAGAGACATTGCTGGAGAAAAGGTCAAAATGGTGATGGAATTTGTGTTCAAATATTGTAGTTCTAAACAACTGTATTATGAACAACTTTGTAAAATGTCTTAATTCTTTTACACAAAAAATCCAATTTTTTATTTAAACACCATGGTTACAAAATTGTTCATAATAAAGGTTTTTTTTCACTAAGTTATTCATGATTGAGTTACAGTCATACAATGTATGTCTTACATACATTGTCATGCAATCATACAATGTACAACCTTCAGCAGTACATATTTCCTAACACCAATATCAACAGTTTCCCTCTTACCCTCCCTGATGCCCTCTTCCCTCTCACCCCCCACCCTCTCAAACCTGCCTCTGGGGGTAGGCATTTCACTCTCTCTCTCTCTCTCTCTCTCTCTCTCTCTCTCTCAATTGCTCAATCTCCCCTCTCTTTTTCTTTTGTGACATTATGGTTTTTACTACTGCAAATGAAGGGATGCCATGAATGTTCTTTCCATATTAGAACTTCTCTGCTCTTTGTGGCAAACTACCTATCATGGAATGCTCCACCTGATTTTCATCTCTATTGTTTCTGGATATTATTCCCACACTGACTTTCATTTTCCTTATATTCCAGTAATGAGTGAGATTATTCTGTTTACCCCTTCCCCTCTGACTCATTTTATTCAGCATAATACTCAATCCAAGTAGAAGCAAAATTTATTACTTCATTTTTCTAATGGCTGTCTAGTATTCCATTGTGTAGATATACCACTGTTTATTTAACTACTTATCTCTTGTACCTGAGTACCTGGGTTGAATTCCAGGTTCAGGCTATTGTAAATACGATGTGATTAACATAGAAGTGGCAGAGGACATTTTTGTATTGTGCTTTTGTGTTCCTAGATTATATTCCTAGGAGTGTTATTGCTGAGTCATATAAGGAAGATCAATTTCATGTTTTTTGAGGAATATTCATATTGTTTTCCAGAAAGATTGTACTAAATGGCATTCCCACCAGCAGTGAATGAGAGTCCCTTTCTCCCCACACCCATGCCAGCACAGTTGTTCTTGTTCTTTGTAATGTGTGCCATTCTCTGTGGTGTGAAATGATACCTCACTATTGTTTTGATTTGCATCTCCCTGATGATTAGTAATGTGGAGCATTTTTTTCAAAAGCCTCTCTAATTTCTTGAAAAGAAATCCCTTCATTTTTTTAATTTCCCTTTCTGAAAGATTGGGAAATTTACATTATTCTCTCCTTTCCTATATTTGTCAGTAAAACTTATTTTTTTACCTCTTCCTCTTTGTAAAGGTTTTATGACCTTACATAGTCAATCCAACATGGATGCAGGTACTAGTACTGATGACGTCCATGACAAGAACTTGCTAATCTCTCAGAAGCCACAGGGTATATGGAAGCCTGCCATGTATCTGTATGATCAAACTATTTTATATTTTTATACTCTTTAGTTGGCATCAGTGCATTAGAATAAAATTTGGACCCATCCTTTGACTAAAAGGAAAGAGCTGACAGGGCTTGCAACTGGCAATGCATCAGTTCCACCTCAAGGAAATCAACAGGGAGAAGCTAATGAAACGGAACAGTTCTCATATTAACCAGTTAGCTATTCAGTCTGGGACAGATGTGGAAAATAAGCCCATATGAGACAAATTCATTAAAGTGAAATTATCCGTTCAACACCTTGATATCTGAGCAGACTGATGTTTCAAAATTATTATAATTATGATCATGGGGATAAAGAGAGCCAAACTTTCAAAAGAAGACTTGAAAAAAATTAAAAATTCTAGTACTACCCTGCGAGATGAAAATAATGAGCTGGTCACAGATCCCCAGGATATCAGCAATTGCTTTAAATCCTTCTTGATGAGGAATCTGTGACTCTGAACTCAACATTAATTCAAATGCAAATAATATCTCTTCCCCCTGAGAATCATTATTCCTGATTCGGCAGGCAGTTTAATGGGAAATCTGCAGGTGCACTGCAGATTGAACCAGCGAAGCTATTCCATCTCCAGACAAAAACTTTGGCTCCTTAAAGACAGAGAATCTAAGAGTCAGAGCCCAGAGATCTAAATTCCCTCCAACCTCTGCGTTAGGGGACCTATATGGCAATCAGTAGCATAAGGAGGTACCTAAAACTTGGAATCAAAACAAACCTCTCTTGATTTCACAGGTATCTGTCCCACCTGTCAGTAGCTTTTTTGTTGTTGTTTGGTTTGGGGGCCACACTTGGCAATGATTAGGGGTTACTCCTGGCTCTGCACTTAGGAATTTCTCCTGGCCATGCTCAGGGGACCCTGTGGATGCTGGAGACCAAACCCAGGTAGGCTGCATGCACAACAAGTGCCTTACTTATTATAATATTGCTACATCTCCCAACAGTGGAGTCTGGACCTCTTTGCTCCTAAGCACTGCCTGCAGGGAACAGTCCTTTAGTATCATCCCATTCTGGGAAAGCTATGAAAGAAAAAGGGCTGAATGTCTCTGAAACTGTGGAACTCAATGGTAGAAAAACTGCATAGCCTTCTGTACTTCTGTTTCTACATCAACTAAATGAGTACAATAATATATTTCTCTTGTGGGACTTCTGTCTAGCTTTGAAACCATTTTTTCCAAAGACAACATATGAAAGTAGTTAAGAAAAATAAACTCTGGATCTGGAATCGCCCTGATTTTCATCTGAGCTATGCCACTTTCTTATTTTGTAACCTCGGCAAGTTCTTTGGCATTTTTCTTTAATACATTTCACCCAGATATAAAAGAGGGATCATAATATTGACAGCCATTCATAATTGTGATGAGGATTGATATTTTAACATAACCAGGGTCTAGTTTATAAAATAATTACTATTATAAGTATGAGTACAGGATTGAAATATAAGCAAATGTTACATATTAGCTTTAGTCTAGTGTTAGCATTTTTACGAGTGTTAGTTCAGATGTGGTAAAGAGAGAACATTACTTCTAAGACTAGAGAGAAGCAAGATGTTTCAGTAAGAAAAACTGGCTCTACACAACTGCTTCATCTGAGGCTTCATGTTACAGTAGAAATATGATGGGTATCTTGGGGTAACCTGATAACCAAGGAATAACTGGCAAGAAATGCATTAGGCACACAGAACCATGCTTGATGAGAAGTCTAGAAGCATATTTCTTAAGTAAGCAAAGGAAAACAATTTAAACTAAAGAGGAAATTATTGTGTGTTGTAAACATGGGTCTGTGATTAAGGATAGTAGCATTGCAATACTTTAAAAAGCAAAGTCAGATTATGTTGCAGAATTATACACAGACACAGCATGTTAGGTCAATGAGCTGTACTTGCCTAAGAAATACAAACAACAGTCCTTGGTTTGCAGTCTTATGTGGTTATTCAATGTTCATTTATTCAAGCCACAAATAAAAAAAACACCTGTCTATTCAAAGAGCAGCATTGCAGGATATGTACTGATTCAACAAATGCATAATAATACATATTTACCTTGTTTAATGTGACAAATTTATCCCCAGTATGTAGGGGAAAATGGAGAAGCAATCATGATAAATTTTTGGTTTTAACAGACCTGCAATAAACACAAAGATTTGTTTAAATACAAATTATCAACCCTAATTTTGTTTCTTAGTATATTTTGCTATTATTATAATTCTGTAGACATACAGAGATACTGTTCTTAAATAGGGATTTATATTTTATCAAATTTTTGCCTAACTATAAGCTTTTGTCCTAAACTGTATTGGCAAGAAATTTTCAGGTACTACAAGGTAGTTTACATACAGTGCTTTCATACAAAACATTCTTTATGTTATTTCAGGAAAAAATTGCTTTTAAGATGGAACACAAAAAATATTAGTCATTGCATCCTGCCATGTTTTGTAGATTCAAAATTGTCAAAAGCCACTGTTTCATTATAATGGTTTTACAGTGTGATTAGTATCTTGTATTTGCTAGTCATTTCATATTCAAGGGAAAAAATAAGGTATAAAAAGGAATAAAAACTAAAAGGAATGTGTCTCCTTTTTCTTTAGTGTTGGGTAGTGATTAGAAAAACAAAATATCTTTTTTTGTTTCTAGGTCAAGTTAACCTCAAGATTTTTCTAACCTATCATCAGTTTTAAACAATAAAAATAAGAACCATTTCACAGTGGTTCCTTATATGGTAAGGACACTTATCTTGATCTTTCCATTAGCTCCCCAGTAATATATATCTAAGTGTTTGATTCTTTCTGTCATTTGAAGTGAGAAGACTGTCATTCTCCTATTTCTTGTCGATAGCTTTTTATTTCTTTCTTTTTTTTTGTGGTTTTTGGGTCACACCCGGCAGCGCTCAGGGGTTACTCCTGGTTCCATTATCAGAAATTGCTCCTGGCAGGCACGGGGGACCATATGGGGCACCGGGATTTGAACTGATGACCTTTTGCATGAAAGGCAAACGCCTTACCTCCATGCTATCTCCCGGGCCCCAGCTTTTTATTTCTTGTGATTATAGAATTATTCTGAACAGAGGTGAAGACCTCTGAGTCTGTTGTTATCTCCAGACATTTGTCCTAGCCTCACAGCCAGCATAAGCAAGCATGTGATCAGGGGTAATATCCACCTCTCTGTTACCTCAGTCACCTGGGGACCCACAGCTCTCTTACTACAGCCACACACACCACAATTCATTCAGGAATAACAACACCCTGGAAACTGGGAAGCTTTCTCACACGTAAAAGATGGGCCAGGACAGCTTAATCTCCTGTTTTCAATGGAATATCTTGATTCCTGAACCTGAGATTGACCAGGTTCACCACACTTCAAACTCCTCTCACCTACAGTATGAGGAAAGTCCATACTTTGATGGAGGCTGTCTGGCTGTGTGGGAGGTTGAGAGATCATTTTTGACAATTTGCTATTTACACTTTGGAACCAGAAAATGTCAAAATACCAAGAACCATGTCATCTTGGGACCCTACAGAGTGGCATATTAATTTCTGTTTGCAGATTGAAAGACATGAGCTTTCACCACTCTATCCATGCAGGGCCATTTCTAATTATATTCTCTCACCTGGCTAACCATTCTAACTGTTCACCTTCATGGTCTTTATTCCAATATCCAAGGTGGAGTAATATGACTTTCAGAAAATCTTTGTCTTGTTCATTGCATTATAAATATTTTCATCAACAGAATGAAAAAAGCAGAGTGACATTTAATTAAAATTATATTGTGTATCTTACTCTAGAGGTTTGAGTCAAGCTCTTATCTATAAAATTCCATATAGCAATCTCAATTTCTCCTTTAATCCTATATTTACTGATATTGCAATGATTGGAGACTTTTAGAATCCCTAGTCAGTGATTCTAAGGTTTGAAAATGAGGCAAAAATGTCAATTCACAGATCCATCTTAATAAATTTGAGTAGAGAGATATCATACAGGTAACAAATTAAAATGTGTAGCTGACAGACCAGTTGATTTTGATGTAGAAGTTCTAAAACCATATTTTCACATAAAGCTAGATCATTTTTAAAGTTCTTAAGAGTAATCTGCCTTTTATAGTATTCCCTTTATGGATTCTTTTATTTCTTTCACTATAGCACTCTAGATCACCTACTGACACCGGCTGCCTAACGTGTTTTTATCTGTTGTTGAGACAAACAATATAATTCATAGAATTATTCTTCTCAAATTGGAGCAGTTTTCTTTTCTATTAAGATACTAGGATATTAATGTCTGAGATATGAGGGGGAGGTAATCAGGCTTCTATTTCAGAAGTTTTCCAGCAAGTTCAATAATTTGTGTTAAATTAGCAATTTCAATACTGCAAAAGAGTTACCTAATAAATATCCACACAGGTTTCCAAGTAAAACCAAAAGAGGAATGTCACCTAAAACAGAAAAGCCTCTGGGAACAAGTGTTATTGAAGTCTTTGAGTGAGGGAATGAGATTAATCAGGCCAAATAGATAGAGGTTGAGCAGCAATTGTACCAAGTCATAGGAGCATAGGATGGTCCAATGTCTATCAGGAATAAAATATTATAGGGTAGAAGAACCACGTGGAAAAAGGAAAGCAGGATGTAAATCAGGATAGGAGTTTGAAAATTGTTTCTTAGTTAAGGAGGATTCTTTGGAATTTACAGATGTGGAGAGAAGATTGAGATGGATAAACTGATTTGAGAATTATTTTTTTCATAGTTAAGCTGAAACACCAATGCTTAATAACACCAAATCTGTGGCTTTGGCACCATGTTCCTGCTTTTAGGCAATGAAAGATGTTTCAAGTTTCTGTTACACATGGAAATCTGTTGACGATTTTAATCTGATGTTGGTGGCTATGGCACCATCACTTAATGACAGAGAATTTTGCCAATAGCAACAAAGAAGGTGCTATGGTTGGCAAGATTCAACATGGCTTCTTTCCCTTTTATACCAAGTCTTGTCCTTTTGCTAAATTTGTCTCCATACAAGCTAGGTGATCCAGATAAATTCTTTAAATCTTTTTAAGAAGACACATCATTTTTGCACGTAAGTCTAATCAGTTGCAAATGTTTTAACAGCATAAATACTCTCAACCACAAACCAGTCTGTCTTCCAAACACAGCCCTTCAGAGCTGCTGCACTTCAATTACCCTGGTTTGAGCTAAATCTGTCATGGTTTCCTAAAACTATGCCTTTCCTCCTTCTTCTGTCTTCCCCTAGAATGCCCTTCCTCCAATTGCATTTTATCATCTATTTTTTCTGATTCTTTAAGCTAGAGTGACTGACCTATGGGTCAGTCAAGTGGGGATGAATGTTAATGCATAGGGATACATATTTGTGTTTATATATAGTTTAAAAACTGATGTGATACATGCCAACTCATCCCACTTACAGAGTATTATCATTAAGGGCTGGGAAAATATTATAAACATTAAAATGCATCCTTACATGTTCCAAGCTCAGTTCAATACCTGGTACCATATACTTTCCCAAGCATGGGTAGGGGGTCCCCCAAGTATCACTGGGGTCTTCCTGGTATTCCCTGGCACTGCAAAGTTCAATTGCCACATCCTCAGATCCTTACATTGAAATACCAGTTTGATTGGTCAAATATTATTAGGAGTGTTCCCCAGACCAACCTGAGGACATCTTGCTAAAAACTTCTAAAAGAACAACATTATTATCTCCTTTTTGCAGAAGGAATAAACTGAACCACAAGAGGTTAGATGAATTGTAGAAGACTCAATTCTGAGCAGAGTTTCCATCTTCTTTGACTGAAAGACAAGCACAAAGCACTTCCTTGCATGGTTCTACCCTTCCCCAGGCTGATGAGCAGCTAAAAAGCCTGTCAGTCCTTCTGGAGACGTCACTTACCACCGTTGGGACACCGTTGTAAAGTGAGTACTGAGAACTGTGAGAAAAAATAAACACAGGCTCTGTGGTATCATCACCTTGAGGAAAAAAAAAAAGAGGAAGATAAGTCAAAGAGAGAGAGAGAGACAGAGAGAGAGAGAGAAAGAGAGAGAGAGAGAGAGAGAGAGAGAGAGAGAGAGAGAGAGAGAGAGAGAGAGAGAGAGAGAGAGAGAGAGAGAGAGAGAGAGAGAGAGAGAGAGAGAGAGAGAGAGGTCGGAGAATCTGAGGAACAGGACAATAGAGATGCATAGAAGCAGAGAAGCAAAGTTTTGTCCTTACAGTTTTGTTTTCAACACACTGGCTTGCAAGTTCCGTGAAAGAAGAAACCATATCTTTGGGTTCCAGATTTATTCCTAATATTTAAAATGCTATTTGTTTTGTTTTGGGCTTTGAGGCCATTCCTGGCAGTGTTCAAGGGTTTCTTCTAGTACTGTGACAGGGGTCACTCCTGGTGGTGCTTAGAGAAATATATTTGGTGTTAAGGATCAGAACTATGGTCAATTACATGCAAAGTTAGTACCTTAATCACTGTGCTATCTCTTTGACCCCTTGTCATAGTGTTTAATAACAATAGTAGAGAGTATTTCTTGAGTATCTAAAACTTTCCAGGGCATTCTTTATATAATCCTCTCTAATATTCACACACTTTTTGTGGTTAGGTAAAATTGTTAGCTCCATCCAACATAGGAAGAAATCAAGCTCCAGAGAGGTTGCCTTATTTACCAGGTACATATATAAGATGAATCAGGCCTTGATGTGAACATAGTCTTTTTATCTTTTTCATTTGTTTTTTTTTGTTTGTTTGTTTGTCTGGTGGGGCTATACCCAGCAATATTCAAATATACTTCTGACTTTATGTTCAGGAATATTTTCTGGCAAGTTCTTGGGGGACATACAGGGATCAGATGTGGGTAGGCTACATGCAAGGCTAGTGCCTACCTGCTGTATTATCTTTCTGATCCCATAGACCCTCTTTTTAATCATCATGCTGAACAACTTCCCAGAGACCACAACTTCACTATCTCATAAATATTTAGTGAAGAGAGAAGTCATAATCAACAATGTCTAGACCTGGAGGAAGAAAAAAAGAGAACTGAAAGTAGCTTAAATTTTGGCAATTAGAATGTCTTGGTGGTCTTCAAGGTTCTGAGGTGGGTTACCTTTTACTGATTTGGCAGGCTGGCATATCTAATGTGGTGACTCTGCAAGTTCTGTTGCTCCAGTTCCCAGCAAAGTGTTTGATCTTCCTTTTGGAACACAAACCAGGGCAGGTAGTCACAGTCCCAGTCCTAGTACCCCATGTCTCCCACTGTCCTGGGACTAGCAACACTAATGAGTGCAAAAGCTCCTGGGAGTGCCCGATAAAATAATATTATCTGCACCTACTGACTTGGAAGAAAGGAAATGTTAAAGACAGATACCCCAAATTCTCAGTTTACAACTTTGAACTGGAGCTGGGTGGATAGAGGAGAGTGGAGACGCTTTCATTGGCTGTAGCTACCACATCAAAACTCAAGTAAAACATGAGAAATGTGAACCACATGAAGGGAAACGCACCAACCGCAGTGAGCCTCTTAACACTTAAGAAGAAGCTTCTGGGTAGAACTGAAGCTTTGCCAAATAAAAAACAAGCACCATCTTTCTTTAAGGTCTAAATCAGTTCAAAAAACACTCAAAATCCCACAGGACAAAGTTCTGCTAGATATGCCCCATTTCCTTACTAGCTGTCTCCCACACAGTGCAGAGCTGAGCACCAAGGAGATAAAGGACGATTCTGTGCCCATTTCAGCTTGAATCTTGCATTTTGAAGGACCTGATTGCAGGTGGTGAGGAGGAAGGTGGTGTTTGGCTGGATGGTGGTGTGGCCAGCCAGCTGGGTCACTGGATACATTCAGATACATTCAGCTCGAGTAACCCCCAGATTTCTGACTCACATCAGAGCAAGTGGCATTGACATTCCCCACCACTTCCAAATAAAGATTCAATATTGACCCTAATTAGGGATTTTGTGTGTTTTCTATCTGACCATGGAGAGACCTCCCAGGAAGAGCAATAAGGCATACAAGAAAATTCTTACAGGGAATATGTCATTCCAATCAGCTCTAGGTCCAGGTGGCAAAAAGTTCCAAGGAAGCCCCTGGAACAAGGCCAACTGCCCAAGAGTGGAGCCCCAGTTCTGCTAGGTTGGCAATGACAATGACAAAAGCAAAGCCATGGAGAGGCTGCAACCATGGGTAGAGTATTTCAGACACTTACACTGGGCCTTCAAGAGCATTTTGGTGTTAAGATTTAATTGTGGGTGTGTTTGGTATTTCTGTAATTCATAACACATGAGGCCACAGTGGGAGAGCCCAAAGCAGTAGAAGGCAGAAAACTGAGCCATTTTTCTATTTAACTCCTACTCTATTTGCATTTGCCCAGGATTCCATGCTGGGAGTGATGGCCCAGATTCCCCATGATGAAAAGCAGCAAAGGCGCCTACTTTGAGAAAGAAGTCTTGGCTAAGCCTAGAGATCTCTGACCTTCTACAGGAGAGAAAAAAGCAAAGACAAATTGACTCTAAGGACCTTCTTTCTCAGGAGCTGAGCTAGTCCAGAAGCAAGATGTGACTAAGATCAGGAGAGGCTCAAAAGTCTCCTGCAAGCCCCATCAATGTGGGGGCCACAGGAAGGGATATGGAGATGTTCCTTTGCTGAGAGAACACTTGTCCTTTGAGGCAGAATCCTGGGCAGCCCTGGGAGACTGCAGGATGAAGGACTTTCTCCTTCAGACAGGGGCTCTGTGTGCAAATAAGAACAGTGACTTAAATAGAGAGGAAGAGAAAAGGTTAAAATTGATGATACCTGCACTTTTCTCATTTCTGACATGTCAAGCAAGGTACAATAGAGAGACCAAAACAGTATAAATCAGATGTGCATGATAGAGTGCACAAGGTCAGGAGATTCATGAGAAAAGCAAAAAGGAGCAGAGATTCATTTACACAAGAACATACTTAGGATAATCTTAGACCTTAAAACAATGATTTCGGGGGGCCAGGCGGTGGCGCTGGAGGTAAGGTGCCTGCCTTGTCTTGTGCTAACCTAGGACAGACCGCGGTTCGATCCCCCAGTTCCTCATATGGTCCCCCGTGCCTGCTAGGAGCGACTTCTGAGCAAATAGCCAGGAGTAACCCCTGAGCGTCACCGGGTGTGGCCCAAAAAATAAACAAA
>PVKC010001249.1:0-52668 GCA_004027635.1 Crocidura indochinensis | reverse complement strand
AGGCAAGGCAGCAGGCACCTTACCTCCTGCGCCACCTCCCGACTCCCCCATTTACCCTTTTTAACTTATGTTCTCCACATTCCTAATCACTCACTACCGTGTTTCACTGGATTTAACAAGCCCCAACTATATCAAAAGACATAAAATGTACACGTATGACTTTGAATATTTTATATCTATTTTCTTTGACAGCTAAATCTTACTGAATATTCTCATAAACAGTGAAGATTTTCCCCACTTTTCATCTTTTCTTCTCTTTGTGAACTTTTCAATAAGAAATATTCGGTGGAAGAGTCCCTCAGTTTAATTCTTATGTTTAAGCACGTCATGGGGAGTTTTATACATGTTCCTGCGTCCCCCATATGGGCCTATAAAGCCATGTGGCATTGCTCCTTGTTTGCATAGGCACATCAAAATGGGAAATACCTACACTCAAATAAATTCTTATCTAATAGAGATTGGAACTCCCAAATCTTGTAGTGCAATGGGCCCTTATACCCTGAACATTGGCTTAATGACCTGCACAGACCTCTCTATTCTCCATTCACCCCTGAACCAGGAAAGCTATCTAGGAAACACCCAAGGCTTTTTTTACAACAACACCTGGAAGCAATCTTCTACCAGGAAAGACCCTACCACTGCTTTGACATTGATCTACTCAAAAGAGACTTCCCTTAACACTGAGAAGACTTAAGAACATCAACGACCTGCATACTGGACAGGACTTTCTGCATTGCCCTTTAATAGTAAGGTGAAACGAAGAGGACTCTCTGCACCATCCTAACTGCAATATAGGATATGCAGATCCCAGGATCTTTAATACAGAAACATGATACCAACAACAGAGACATCGTGGAAAATAAAAGTGTGTTGGCACTATAGACAACGACTGGAATTGGGCAATCTAGTGTGCCTGGAGTCTAGAGCTGGTCTTATGCCAGGAAACATCAGGGGTTTGGTCCCCTTGTATTTAGGCCAAAGATTTTCCTTTCCATGATCCCCATATTTTGGTGGGCTGATGCAAACAATTATTGCCACTTTCATGCCATTTTTACTGTGCTCCTTTGACTCTTATCCTTAAAAAGAAGCACCCACTTTTGAGGCTAACTTAAACTAATATGCATATGCATGGAAATGTAAAAAAGTACTATGCCTTCAATGCTTAAGGAGTTACATAAGTTTTATGGCTTTAGAATGCTTGATGTGCTGCTAAGAAATATGTATTACAATCTGGGGTCTTGAGGGACAAAGTAATTGTACATGGATTCTGTTTTATTTTTCTTAATATTCTTTGGCTGCAAGTTCAATGTTAAGATATCAGCAAGGGGACTTATGTTAAGTCTGTTTATGGGTGATCGTCCTTCCACTGTAACTTTACCTTGTCTTCTTTCTTTGCATCTTTGTTCTCATAATTAAAAATAAAAAAAGAGGAGAAAAGAAAAATTTAATCTAGATTAAACACCTGAGTATGGGCTTGTGAATCTTCCCCACTGGCCCCCTTCCTGATAGTTTGAGATAGTGACTGTAGAGAGGAGACCTGATGAACACAATGAATCTGATCCATTTGTTGTACTTCTGATGGAATCTAGTGAGAATCATTGAGTATAATTTAAAAAGTAGAAACCGTATTTCATGTTTTTAGAAGAACCTACAGTGTTTGGAGATCAGACTTGCTCTTCTACAATCTGTGACTGAGTCCTTCCCTTCAATCTATGACATTTTACAATTCAATTCATGTGCACTTGTCCACAGTATGGGGAGCTCAGAGGAAGCGCATTGCTCTCTGGACACCACCACCAACATGGCTGCAGGGCTCAGAGCATAGACAGTCTTTGCCAATATTATGGCGATACCATTCATCACCCTCTCCTCTTCCTGCCTGAGAATGCCACTCCTCCATTGTGGCTCACACTTAAGTATTATTCAAGGCAGAGAGAAGGAAGTGTTTGAAGAACAGACAGGGAGTGTTGAAGAGCTAAGAGTTAATGACTGAGACCACAATTCCCTAGGTAACACCAGAGTAACACCCTTAGCCCTGTGAGATTCAAGTTAGAAAAGAAATCATTCAACACCAAGGTTGACATACTTGTTTGCTGACAGACACAATCTGAAGAGAAAAATTCAGTGTTAACCCCAAGACAATTCCATGATCCTAACTAATCCCATAGGCTGGGTCTGTTCAGCCAAAAAGGGGATACACTCAAAATTTCCATTGAGAAAAAAAAAATTTCCATTGAGGAGGGAGTAGAGATAGAAAGCAGCTGTTAAGATCACCTGCATAGGTAGTCTAGGGAGATTTTCATCTGGAAATTAAACAAAACTTTTTTTTTAAGTTTGGATTGGGGAATTCCAATATAAATATCCATTAGAAGATTTTAATTATTTAAAAATAAGTCTGTCCATTAGTAGTTTTCTTTAAGGGGGGTAACAAATGGTCCTACATTGTAGAAAAACAATCTGCATGAATCTTTATCAAGGCATTACATTAAATAGAAAACATCTGGGGATAACCAAATGTTCCACAGGTGAATAAATAAATCCAAAGACTCTACACAATGAATGTTTAAGCTCTCTGAAGCTACATGTACAATGTTTATGTTAAAGATATCCCCCAATGTAATGACATTACTGAAAAGCAAAAATAAAATAAAATAAAATAAAGACCAGAGAACTCAAGATCAAATGTGGGAACTTTCTAAAATGGGAAGCAAGCAGAAGACTCCAGGTTGGTGCTAACCTTGCCACCCAGGGGAGGATGGCAACAGGGGCCAACTCCAGGAACATTCAGTGGTTCAGAGATTTTAACTCTAGCTACATGCAGAAACATGATGCACATGTACATGTTGGGGATGTGAGTCAGTCTCTGTTGGGTGGCACGAAGGCAGACATGATGCCTGAGAGTTGGGTTGGGGGTGGCACAGTAGAGACCAAGCAAATGAATTCAATTGGCATGAGTCCAGTATAAGCTGGACAAAGCAGAGTTGAGAGCTGCTGAAGCAGGTGCTCTGAGAACCCTCTATTCTGTGAAAAGCAAGCCTGGGCCATGACTCAGACACTCCTAACATTGCACAGTGAAAGAGTCCATGGGCACAACACAGGCAACAGAAACCTCAGTACCCTCAGGGAAAGGGGTGGACCATTTAGCCAGAAAGCTGAACTTTCCATAAAGGATCCAATTAATAGTAGTACCACTCCCTAAGAGTGGCGTGGCAGAGAGGACAGGCATATGAAGGAGAGAAAATGAAGTCAAGGAGTACATTTAATGGGGCCACAGTCTTTGAAATGAGAGTTCCTAAGAGTCCCCTTAGGGGCAGGAGTGCCCCTCACACTTTGGGATAAATTGCTTGTCATTTCAAGTTCTTTTCTGTTGGCTCCTGATGTCCTTTGGACACTGCGCATGCTCAGCATGGCATAGCAAATGTTTTGGGGTTGGAGCATTTGTGTTGCACAATCTGCTGGCCATGTGGTACAGAGGGCAACTCGGGAACAGTCCAGCGACAATTTATAGGAGGTCATTAGTGGCCAACAGAAACATAAACCTCCAAGCCATCAACAGTTTCCAGAGAGATGGGGACTGGGAACTTCCCAAAGTGGGGGTACCTATCGCTTTCTTTGAATAGTTACTCTGAAGCCAAAGGCCAACGGCATCAAATTCAATTTGTTTCAAGAGGGTTTTTTTTTTTAAGGTTTTATAGCTACTTCCTGGTTTAAAGACTGTTTTCTAGGACAAATAAAAGGAAAGTGAAATATGAGAAGAATAAAACTAAAAACAAAAAAGATACCGTATCTGTTCTGTCTCCTGCTGTGTTCCAAAGGCTATAAAAACAGCTTTACAGAAAGATAGTCAGTTTCTACAAACATATGTACCCAAGTTTCACCAAGTCACAGGAACTCTGATTCAGATGCCATCATTCTTTGGTCCTGGATTCCTTTAAAAAGCCTTGGCAATTAACCTCAGCATTGAGACACTATTTTTTTTTATCATTTCTTATACCATTTCCTGCCAAGTCCTAATGAGTATGCCAGAAAAGAGAGAAAGGTAAAGGAGACAGGGGGAGAGGATAAGGAAAGGGGGCAAAGAGGATGCTCTAGGACTTCAAATGGTAACCTCTCTGTGTTTTCTGAAGTCTGTAGAATTCTGGATTTCTCTGTCATTGTCATTCATTGTCATTGTCATTCATTGGTCCATCTGTGAGTGAATGCTTCCTTCCTTTGGGTACCAACTATCATTGTGCACCGTGGAGTCATTTAGCAACAAGAAGGCTGTTGCTGAGTTGCAGAGGGTAAGGAAGAAGTGGCAAGTTTCTGACCCCATCAGAGGGACGTTACTGTAAGCAAGGCACTGCCACAACGTTTCTGCATCCCGAAGCAGGTGGAACTCTGGGCATTGAATCTCATATGGGGTGAGGGGAAGTGGCTGGAGGCCACTAGGAATCACACAGTGAGAACTCATCAGTGCTCCACGAGGATGCTCCTCATCTCATCTTCAAGGTCCAAGTTTTCTCCTGG
Organism: Crocidura indochinensis; assembly: GCA_004027635.1. Lineage (NCBI taxonomy): Eukaryota > Metazoa > Chordata > Mammalia > Eulipotyphla > Soricidae > Crocidura > Crocidura indochinensis. The sequence goes on along the minus strand of PVKC010001249.1, from coordinate 48,159 downwards.
GGTGCATAATATTGACTCCCACTCCAGCCTGGACATAGCCATCAAGTTTCTGCTGGGTTGTGCCTTCCATTTCCCACTTTGGGAAGATGCCTGCACCCCTCTTGGGGTGCACTGCCCTGCATAATGACCCCTCTGTGGCTGCTCCCTTCTCTCATTTCCTTCATCACCCACAATCAAATGTATGTGTAATTTCTGTCCCTTTCTGACACCCTCTTCTGCTAGATTAGTTGAGCCTGAGAGATCTGTTCAGAACAGAGGACTGTAGTGCTCATGCCAGACCAGGCAGCCCTCTGTGGGCATTAGTGACCCCAACCTCCAGAGATCCATATTAGTGAGTTTGTGAGAAAAAAAGTATGAGAGAAGAGTAGGCAACTCTGGAGTCTATCTCTTGTGCCTTTCCCCCAGGTAAACTCCATGTCTCCCCCTCATTTCTCCCTTTCTGTCTCTCCCCTCTTTCCCTCCCACTTTATAAATCCCCTCAGTCCTTCCCCCAATTGTACCTCCTTTGTCTGGGGCCTCCATGCACCCACCTGCAACCATATCGAATCAAATCATTTTTTCATACATTGATTAGCACGGCATATGATTTTTGTTTTTCCAAAAGGAAATTAATGGTATCATCAACTGAATTTTGTTAGAGGTATTTATCTTTTTCTCTTTAAAAAAACCATTTTAGCTATTCAGTCCATTCATAGTGATCTGTAACCACAATGTTCCAGAACATTTTTTGTTATTCTGAATAGATATTAGCCTGTATCCGTTTAGCAACAATTTCCATGCTTTTTTCCCTAGTTCTGCTAAACTCACATTATCTATTTTTATTACTGTGTTTATTTGGGGCATCCAGATTACTTGAAATCAGTATTTTTTCCTTTTCTCTCTGGATTATTTAATTCATAATTTTCAAGATTCATTCATGTAGTATAGCTTGCCAGAAAGTCCATTTTATTTATTTTTGCACCGTTTAATTTTTTTAAATTTTATTTCATTAAAACAATTGTGATTTACAGAGTCCTTCATAGTTGAATTTTAGATATACAATGAGTCAGGGCATTTCCCACAACCAGTGTCAATATCCCTCCACTAATGATCCCAAAGAGCATCCTAAATCACCACCCTTTGCCCCCTGGCCTGCCAATATAACAGGTCCGTTTAAGTTTAAATTGTTAAAGTTCAGGTCCCTTGATTCTATTATCTTTGACTTTGGCTTGGATATTTAGTTCTGTCCTTATTTATTTCCCTGCCAATGCATCTAAGACCACTTGACCCCTGGCCCTACGCCTTTCTTCATTTCTTTCTTCTTAGTTTTATAGAAAAATGTGGGAATGTGTGGTAAAATAAAGTAATTCGTGTCCCAGGGTTCTAAGAAAAAGACTGGAGCCTCCATTTAAAAGATAAGAGATAAAAAGATACAATAAAATAAGGGGCCGGAGAGATAGCATAGCGGTAAGGTGTTTGCCTTGCATGTGGAAGGTCGCTGGTTCAAATTCCGGCATCCCATATGGTCCCCTGAGCCTGCCAAGGGTGATTTCTGAGCGTAGAGCCAGGAATAACCCCTGAACATTGCCGGGTGTGACTCAAAAATAAAACAAACAAACAAACAAACAAAAAGATACAATAAAATAAAGGGGCCGAAGTAGTGGCACAAGTGGTAAAGCATCTGCCTTGCCCACGCTAGCCTAGGATGGACCATGGTTCGATCCCCCAGCATCCCATATGGTCCCCCAAGCCAGGAGCAATTTCTGAGCACATAGCAAGGAGGAATCCCTGAGCATCACCAGGTGTGGCCCAAAAACCAATAAATACATAAATAAATAAATAAATAAATAAATAAATAAAGATGTTTGTGGCAGTTTTCTTTGTGATTTTTTACATAGGCACAGCAAAATATGGGGAAAATAGAAAGGAAAACCACCACCTTTGGCCTAAAAACAGGGAGAATTTACCATGAAACATACTGACATAAGACCAACTACAGACTCAAGGCATACTAAGTTGTCTAACCCCAAAGTCTTTCTCTATGTTCCCAGTCAAAGTTCTTCACAATCATGGTTGTCATGGTCACGTAAAGCCCATTTTAAAGAGATAAATAATATATCCTGCTTTATATCCATACCATATTAAAGTATACCCAAACTATTTATCTGTTGATGGACACTGAATTGTCTACACTTCTGGATACTGAGAATGCTACCACTGACACTGGGTATGGATATACTGTTTTGATCCTTTCAATCACAGACTTTTAAAATTATATTTCATATATTATATTAATATATCACATTATATTAATATATCAATATGAATTTTATACAATACATTATATTAATATGTATGATATACAATAGATTATATATTAATAATTTATATATTATATTTTTATTATAACACCATGATTTACCAAGCTGTTCATAAAACAGTTGTTTCGGCATTAAATATTTATGCACCAACCATACCACCAATGTGACATTCTCATCTCTAGTGTCTGGTTTCTCACACACCATCCTAGCATACCCATAGGTAAGCTAGGTAAAATGTGAGCTGTAGGTAAAAACAAATTTATTTCATATTTTTTGTTAAAACACAAAGGCAAATAGAATATCAAAACTTAGATCATAAGGTTTAATTTGAAACAATATTTGGAATCAAAGTGTTTAAATAAAATATTAATAAAAAGATATATTTAACAACAAAAAAAGAAAATTGCATCTCTCAATGGTGTAGCTAGTCATTGTATGAGGATTTACTGAACTGTGGTTGGTACTAGGTGAACCTTTCGTGTTACTGTTTAAGCTAACTGAGCAGAGTGGTCTTTTGTGCAACTTTCCCATCAAGGTTTGCTTGTGATTTTACCGGGCTGATACTACTATGAAATACTGGGGGTGTTGTGCAGCTGCTTATAACAGCAGTCTAGATTCTATAGATCTGAAACATATTGGGTGAATTGGTAGCTTGATAAAGTTATGTTGTGAAATGACCATTTCTGCCAGAGGGTGTCACATGTGGTAGGGTTCTATCCCTTCATGCAGAAAGAGCAAGCTGTTCCTCACCCATTCTGAGATGGCATCAGAGTTTTCAGCTCAGACCAGACTACCTGGGAAGAGTTGGTAGCCATTATTTTCTTTTGGAGTTTTGTAAAAGATCTAGGTCACTTTTCTGCTGGGAAGATGGTGGATGTGGGAAGAGACTTCTGGGTTTACTGGTGGCATGGGGATATGTGCCTGGAAGGACTTGGCCTGCTCCCATACCGAGAATACCCCAGAATTTCCAGCCCATCACATGGTCCCTTCCGAGAATGTTCAGCTGCTTTTATTATATGCATTCAGTTATGAAGCTGGGCTATTTCGGTTGGAGGATGCCAGGTGTGGCCCTGAGCTGCTGTGGTAAATGCAGAAAGGGGAATTTACCCTGACTCATTCCCAAGCATAGGAGCTTTAAAAAAAAAATAAAGTGTTTTTAGATCTTGACAATTAGATGTAATTTTTTTTAAATATCTGGTTACCATGGATAGATTTGGGGGCTTTTATTTTGTGAAACAGATATTTGGGAAGACAATCTCACTTTTCTCAATTGTTTAACCTCCAAGTATGTTTGTGCTCCATTTTTTTTTGGTTATGCTATATATACAGATAAATCAAGTCAAATTAAATAAAACTATTAGATCAAGACAAGATATTTTTATCTCAAAAAATTGAAGCAATCAGAACTTCTGTCTACAAAGTTGGTCAATATTAGATATTGGTGTATTTCATTCATTTTTTAAAACTTCACTGCTTCTGGGGCCAGGCGGTGGCACTAGAAGTAAGGTGCCTTGCCTTGCCTGTGCTAGCCTTGGACGGACTGTGGTTCAGTGGCTCAATCCCCCAGTGTCCCATATGGTCCCCCAAGCCAGGAGCGACTTCTGAGCGTATAGCCAGGAGTAAGGAGTAACCCCTGAGTGTCACCGGGTGTGGCCCACCCCCCTCCCCCCAAAAAAACTTCACTGCTTCTGATAGCCTGAAGATTGAGTAAAAAATATTAAAAAATTCTTTTAGAGAAGCTCCATCAGCTTCTTTTTTAAAAATATATTTTATTTAAACACCTTGATTACATGCATGATTGTGTTTGGGTTTCAGTCATGTAAACCACCCATCACCAGTGCAACATCCCCATCATCATTGTCCCAAATCTCCCTCCTCCCCACCCAACCCCCACCTGTACTCTAGGCAGGCTCTCCATTTCCCTCATACATTCTCATTTTTAGGACAGTTCAAAATGTAGTTATTTCTCTAACTAAACTCATCACTCTTTGTGGTGAGCTTCATGAGGTGAGCTGGAACTTCCAGCTCTTTTCTCTTTTGTGTCTGAAAATTATTATTGCAAGAATGTCTTTCATCAGCTTCTTAACTGAAACATCCTTGGTCACTTGGCATTCCCTGTGATGGAGTATTGGACAGGCATGAAAAGGTCCAGCTGGCACCTCTGTGGAAACTCCATTGAGGACCTCAGTCCTGGTGTTTCCTTCCTGCTGTAAGGAGGGAGGTTATGAATGCAGGGGAAGAATAAAAGATGTCAACTCCCCCATCAGATAAAGCTGCAGAAAAGGTTAGCGCTGACCCCCACAACTGGGCAGGAGGAGGGGATCTTCATGAATATCAAGTGGATGAGTTTGCTTGAGAACCATCTTCTTAGCAGTATTGAAAACCAACATCATTAGCTTTGTCTGCCTCTTTTATTGCCTTCTCAAAAGAGCATTTCTAGAAAAACCTGAAGGAGCTTCTGTAAATCTGTCAATTCTGCCTGCTGTGCCTTTGCTAGGACATAGGGGAGGTGTGTTCACAAGATAAGGATCCTGGAGTTCTCTCAACCCCTGGCCTCCAATGCAGAGGCACAGATCAGTCATGCATGGGCCTCTTGGTCCATATATGACAATTCAGGGTGAGGGTAACTCTCGCCTCAGCCCCTCACATTCACCTTTCATGAAAACTTGCTGAGCAGCAGAGGAAACATGACTCTGGCCTAGGACTGGAATGAAAGTGAGGACTCTTTTCTAAACCTTCCCACCCTTCGCTTCCTCCTTGGGGCACCCAGAGTAAACACTCTTTTCATTCTCACTGAAGTAAGAACAGTTCCCTCAGGACCCCTGTGCCCACTCTTGGCTCGATTTGGATTCCGGAGAGTTCTGGCATGCCCCAAAACACACCCAGCAGGTGGCAGACTCAGAAGGATAGGCCTGGTCTTAGAATGCTATGTCCTGGGTGTTCCCACACCATGGTCTCAACCACACTGCAGCATCCCTCATGGAGCAGAGACTGCAGGTGGGACTGTGGCATAAAAGTACCTGGCAGAGGAGTCAAGACAGTGAGCTGTCATTTGCTGCTTGTGCCAATAACTAGAATTCTGTTAAATAAACAAGTAGGAGCCATCTTGAGATTTTCATGACAGTCAACTCCTTGTGTATATGTGAGTGTATGTATATGTAAATATATGTGAGCTTGCATATATGACTATGTATGTGATTATGTATAATGCGAATTGTATGTGTGAATGTATATATGTATGTGCATGAATATATGTGTATGTGAATGTATGTATATGTGAGCATGTGTAGATGAGTTTGTGAGAAACCTTAGTCCTGCTTTTATGTGGCAACTTACACTCCCAGATGGTCAGACAGTGCCTGATCATTGCTTGTGGTTGCTAAAAATCTGGTCCTTATTCTACCCTCCCAGTTCATTGAGAGTATGAAAGCCACTGAACACCTCTGTGCCCACCCACATTTCTTCATCCACAAGGAGCTACTATGAGGCCTATGACCCACAGGCTCTGATCAGGTGACATGCGAGTGGCAGATGACTGCTCAATAGATTGTTGTTATAGTCCATAGTCCAATGGTCTCCATGTTGCCTCTAGACTCATCCCATGTGGTTGATAGTGGACCTGACCACACAGACCAGGTGGAGGTATAGGAGACTAAGCACTCAGCTATGGGTGACTCCCCTACATGTGAGTAGGTTACTCACATGTAACCACTCCCATATAGGCCACTCCCTACAGGTTACTCAGCTATGGGTCACTCACATACAGGCTTCCAACTACAGATCACTTAGCCTTAAGTCACTTATTGACAGGCCTGACAGATTCACTCAAAAAAGACTTGAGGAAAAACTCTGAGGCAACCTGAGGTCAACCCTAAGCTGCTCCCAGAGGGTGGAGATGCTGATAAGAGAGAAGTAAGCCATCTCAGAAGGCCCAGAAATTTCCAGAACAGGGTAAAGAAGGAACTATAAATCTAGAGAGAAATTTTCTCAGAGAGTCCTAAGGCAAGAAGTGAAGCAAAGTTAGCACTGTAGAAAGATGACAGAGATGACTTCTGTCCCATTTATGTTGGTCAGCATCACATGAGGTAAGTCAAAAAAATTTTTTTTGGTAAGTCAAAATTTTATTGAGAAATGGAACCATAGAAACAGGCACATATGGTACTGCAGTAACTTCCTTTCTCCATGATAAAGACCCTCACACTTAAATCTGGTGAAAAAGTTCTATCTTGTCTGATTTAATCTTTGTCCACAATAAGTAAAGAGACCTACAGGATAAAATGCAATGACCAGGTTCCATTTCAGATGCATTTTTGCTTTTTGACACAATATACTCAGCATGAACAATGGAGCAAGTTAGAGTTCCAGAGTTCTAGAAAGTTCTCCAAGCAGGGCATGGCCTGTGGGGCCACAGCAAGGTTCTAGAGTATGTAGCAGCAAAATAAATAGGGTTAGTTCTGGCTTTGTGGCTAATTCTTGATGAGTTCTGGAGACATGCCTGTGAAGCCTTCAGTTTCTTCTGTTGTGAAACATGGTAGTTGGGACAAAATGCTCTGTTGTACCAGGGGTTGTGAGAATCCATGACTCCTGAATCTCCTGAGATGAGGGAAGCCTTGAAACATACCCAACCACTTACCATTCTGAGGGCAGCTGAATACAGCTGAGAACATCTTCAGTCACTGGGTACTTTGGGCAGTTCATGAGAAGAGGCCACAGAATACGCCAGATATATTGACTTCCCGTGCATTCTTGCCAAACAAAAACACAACTGCAGAGCATGCAAAGCCTCCCTTCACAAGTTTTCCTATTACACTACGAACTGTTGTATATAGAAATGAAAAATTGCAATCACTTGAAATTACTTCATTTTTTTGCTGTGTATTGGTTTAGTACTTCAAGTTGCTTATGAATCTTCATTGCTCTTGCCAATAAATAAGACTAGAATGGATATAGAAGGTTAACTAGAATGCGATATTCCCTTGCTTCTGATTCTAGAAAATTTATCATGCAAAAGGGAAGATGAAAACGTTCAGCTGTAAAAGCAACATAAATATGTAACTGGATGAATGACTATAGGGAGACTAATCTGTTTGGGTAATTCTTAAACTATTGGCCTGTAAAATATTTATATTTGCTTATTTTTCTGAAGAAAAGCAAGCTTACAATACTGTTGCCTTTAAACACTGACTTAGATGCCTAATAGTTTTGTAACTTAGATGTTCTGCTTTTCTTGGTCTCTATAAATACACGCCAAACAAACCAAAAAAAAAGTATTAGGAAAATAAGCAGGAATATTTTCACATTAAAAAACATTCTAGTAGAGACTTATAAGTCTTCATTTGAGAAGAAACCAAAAGGTTAATGACAGTATTGAATGTAATTTGAACCAAATAGCTTACAATCACAGGGAGAGCTATAGAGATGTGGCTCAGTGAAAAATGCACTACCTTCTAAGTATGAAGTCAAGAGTTTGGGCCCTGCACCTCACAGAGGTCAGCACTCACTGCCATAAGTCTCTGACCTGGTCATCTCAACAAAGTCTACCATGACAAAGGGCCAGGCCAATGAAACTATTATTTTATTATTTGGCCTAAATTTGCAATGAATGGTTTAAAATGGAAACATTTCAACACATCAGAGCTTTGAGACACAAACTGCTGCTTCTTAGGCCCCAGATGCTGAAAGGAGAGGTGAGTGGTGGAGGTGGTGCTTGGGAGGGGAGAGGCTCATAGAGAAGAGGAGCATTCTAGGATAGGAATGCATAGGAGGTGAAGAGAGGTATTTGGATTGAGGTGGTGGGAGAAAACACTGGGATTGGAATATAACCCAGGGGGGAAAAAGAAGAGTCTGAAAAAGGGAGATGCACCAGGAAGGGAGGACAGGGAAATTTTGGTAGAAGATTGCCACACTTGACATTTCAGCTGCTCCATCCTGGTGAACAAGTGGTGACAGATCTCGAAGCCTACCTACTTTTCTCTACTTAAGCACTTAGGCAGGGATTGAAAGTCACCCTTAGATATGATTTCTATATAGAAAACTAGAGACTTAATTGGAAACTGTAAATTTAATCATCCCAAGGACAAATGACATACATGGAAGCCAGAAAAGTTATTTTGTTCTTGTAAAATGCAAGAGAACATTTCTTGACATGCAGATCCATGAAGTTATCAGGAAAAGCATATTTAGGAGAGGCTCCTGAATTGTGCCCAACCCTTTATCTTTTCCTTTTTTTTTTTTTTTGGTTTTTGGGCCACACCCAGCAGTGCTCAGGGGTTATTCCTGGCTTCATGCTCAGAAATTGCTCCTGGCAAGCACGGTGGACCATATGGGACTCCGGGATTCGAACCGATGACCTTCTGCATAAAAGGCAAACGCCTTACCTCCATGCTATCTCTCCGGTCCCAACCTTTTATCTTTTTCTACAAATTATTATCAAATTGCAACAATAGCATTGAGTGTAAAGAGACAATTAAAAGATACTATGGTAATAATATCCAGAGACAATAGAGATGAGCTTATAAGGAAGAGTTGGGATTTCAATTAGAGTAGCGAAGGGTCCACTATGAAAGTGATCACTATGGACAAAAATGGGGTGCTAAAAGGGGATAAAGTTATATACAAAGTATCCTTTCTTTAACAATAGTGCAAACAAAAGCATCAAAAAAAGGGGGAATAAAGAAGAGTGAGAAGTAAAATATCTGCCAGAGGCAGGTGGGGGAAGGATGGGAGGGAAACTGGGGACATTGGTGATAGGAAACATGCACTAGTGAAGGGCAGGGGTTTTTACATTGTCTGACTGAAACTCAGTCATGAACAATTTTGTAACAACGTTGCTTAAATAAAGTTATTAATAATAAAATAAGAAGAAACAAATGGGACTTGCAGGAGGAGGAACCAATTGCACTGTGTTTCTTGTTAGCACTATTTTAGATTTTCTGTCTCCTGGGTTTCTGTATGCAGTGACTTGGAATTCTACTGAGCATCTCCATCCAGTACAAGCTCTCATAAGAATAAATTGCAAAAAAAAAAAACAAAAACAAAAAGGGGACCGGGCGGTGGCGCTGGAGGTAAGGTGCCTGCCTTGCCAAAGTTAACCTAGGATGGACTGCGGTTCGATCCCCCGGTTCCCATATGGTTCCCCGTGCCTGCCAGGAGCGACTTCTGAGCGAATAGCCAGGAGTAACCCCTGAGCGTCACCGGGTGTGGCCCAAAAACCAAAAAAAAAAAAAAAAAAAAAAAAAAAGAATAAATTGCATTTTGTAGGAGCTAACTATACTTCTAAGACATTTTCCTGATCACAGGCAGGGGCTTAAATGTAAAGAATAATCTAGTTCCTCACTGCTTCTTCTGGAACAATTTGTTTGCATGAAACTGACCTTGAACATATTTTGTGTGTTCTTCCTCCCTCATGAGTCTGAAGCCAAATACTATGAAATGTACCTACAAGCTTATATTTAAGCAAAGTCCAGCATCTTATTAACATGCTTGTATTTTTTTAAATTTTTTTGAGGAGAGGGTGAATTCAGTGCTGCTCAGGAATTCACTCCTGGAGGACTCAGGGAATCAACATTCAGATGCCAGGGATCAAACCTAGACCTGCCTCATGCAAGGCAACTGTTATACTATTCCAGCCCAAAATTCAATATCTTAGGAGTAAAAGCCTATAAAGAAATTCTCAATTTACTATTTTGGGAATTTAATAATGGAATTATCAGTAGTGGTGATATTTATTTCAATTTCTGGGACAATGGTACTGTTTTAGCTTTAGAGACAGAAAAATCCAGCCCACAGTGATTTTAATTTGCAAACTGGCTTCCTGAAGTGCTTATTTATTTAATTTTTTTACTTATGTGATAAGATATTATTTCCAAAAATGAGTTTTTCTTTCATAATAAAAAAGATTTAAAATATTTGTGTATATTGAAAATACTTTGAAATAAAAGATGTAATCATAAAGTTATATAATCATTTTGTCATTAGGGTTAATATCTTGATATCTTTGATCAAAAAAAAAAACCCCTTTATTTCAGCTTTAAGAAGAGATACTTAAGTGGTTCCCATTTGACTGTTATTTTTCAAAGGACCTGCAGAAATATAACACAGTTTAAATTTTCTGAAAGTAAACACAGAAGATAAAAATGATTACTCTGGAAAACATAATGTAACAATTTTTTTAAAATTTGCTTAATTTTTGATGCTGTTATTTGACAATAAACATGAGGGAGAAACCTTTAGTAGTATTCTAATATTCCTTCAAGTAATTACTGAGACCATTAGACAACTGTTTATAAGCCACTTAAGTAAATGTCTTTTGTTTTCTGCAGGGAAGTCATATTTTTTTTTAAAAAATGTATCTATTTTTAAAAATTATTTTTGGGCTACACCTAGCAGAACTCAGGAGTTACTACTGGCTCTGCATCAGAAATTACTCCTGCAGGCTTGGGGGACCATATGGGATGCCAGGGATTGAACTAGGCCAACCACATGCAAGGCAAGTTGCTATCACTCCAGGTCTAGGAGTCAAATTTTTGATTAAAGATTTTTTCTTTGCATAAACTCATACTTTCCAGTTATATTATTAACTAATTTTGGCAGCACACACATATACTTATATACAATGTTAACTTATGCTCTGACTACTCGGACTTCTTAATCTAACAAAGTAAACAATAAATGTAAATAACATAGTTGTAAACATCAATAAACAGAACACCTAACATAAAGGATGTACAAAGAAAATTTATTTCAGATGTATGCTTTCCCCTTTATTACCATTATGAATTAGATTCCCAAATATTCTTTCTTTTTTAAATTTTTGTTATTTTTGGGTCATACCTAACAATGTTTTGGAGTTACTCCTGGTTACACTCAGGCATGAATTGTATTTTACTGTCTCAGGGACCTTATAGGATGGATGCTGGGTAATGTAAACTGGATATGTGTAAGGCAAATGTCCTACTAACTATACTATAAGGCTCCATCTCCTCAAATATTCTTATGGGAAAAAACCCTATAAGGTCAGTCAGATCTATTGAGCTCTGATGAGTAATTATAGTCTGAATTATGTGAGCTCTATAGTTCCATACGTGCGATCCTAACATAGTTTATGTTGATGAGAATTTAAATGTTCCCTTCCTGCATAATTATATCATCTGCTAGCTAGTTTCACTTATTTTTGAGTAGATTGACTTTTATTTATTTAATTTGGATTGACTAAACCCAGCAATGTGCAGAAGTTATTCCTGGCTCTGTACTTAGGGGGACAATTTAGGATGCCAAGGATCCAATCAAGGACATACAAGGCAGATTACCTACACAAAATACAATCTCTCAGACCACCTAATTTTTAGCAGAATGACTTTTAGAAACAAAAGACCGTTCATTATTACTCCTATTGCTACAACAAATAGCCTCTACAAAGCAGACCACAGCAGTTGGACATAAATTCAGGAGTAGTGTATAATCTGGGGTGTGAATCCCTAACAGAGTTTAACACCCACACCTCAACTACAGACAATATCTGTAGGAACTGGGGGCTTATAGGGCCACTTGCATGCTTTGCTTGTGGGAGAGCAGGTTTATTTCTGGGTTTCATAGGTTCCCTCCATCCAGCACCATCAAGGGAAACCCTCCCAAATGACAATGCTTGGAATAACCTCTGAGCCCCTAAACCCAAACAATGTCTGCTATTCACAGATTACTTTCTTCAGGCTGGCTTCTGCTGCTTAATGAGCAGAGTTACAGAAGACAACTGGCAAAGTTGCTTTCAATATGTAAATGCATCTCAGCAGGAGCAATATCCAAGTCTAGATCTGGACATGGTGGTAGGTTCACAGTGAGCCTGGGAAGACAACATTCTCTGTCTCTGTTCAAATATCTGCTGGTTTCTTCAGACTCATAGTGAAGGATTTGAAACTTATGGAAGGATAAAGTGAATAATGTAGACAACTTTGCATATCTATCACCATGATTCAATCGTTAGTGCTTGTCCATATCTGTATTATCTTGCTTCTAACACCAAAGTTTCACATTGGAAAGGAAGTCAAGATTCCGTCTAAATCCAGGAACAGACAATGTTAGTGCTTGTTCATATCTGTATTATTTTGCTTCTAACACCAAAGTATCACGTTGGAAAGGAAGTCAAGATTTCGTCTAATTCCAGGAACAGACAACATAACCTCAGAACAAGGCACACATGTAAGGACAGAACTTAGGTATGCGGTCAACAGCTAGTCTTCAACTCATCATACATTAGGAGACTTTGCTGGCTGTGTCTTGTCTCTTCTGTAACTAGCAATCTCTTCTGTAAAAGCAAATAAATAGGAACAGTGTTGGGGGAGTCGGTATCTGTTCAGACCGAACTTAGCAGGGGTATCTCAAGGCTTTGCTCTCTGAGCAGTCTGGAGCTGTGACAGATCAGGGCCTTGGGCTGAATTTTGATCCTCCATGAGGAGGCTCCTCCTGCAGTTGTAGGACTGCAGCCCTGCTCTGTTACCCAACACTGTGAACATGAAGAGAATGAGCCAGATTTGACAGTCATGCTTTATATATTGTGCCACACAGCATGTATGACATGGAACATGCATGGCGCAGAGAATAGATAGCACACATTTACATACCACACAGCATGCATACCATCACTCAGCACTCACAGCACACAACACAGACACACACAGTATGGACTCACACAGCACAGCTGCCCAGCTGTGGAGAGGACAGAGGACAGCCTTTGTGTTTGGTGGTAACCAAGAGCATAGAGTCCCTTACAGTATGGGTCTTTGTCTACAGCCATACTTCTTATACCACCATGGATTCACTGAGCGCCTCCACTCCAGAATTTTCCAACATGATCACAGGTGAAAGTTGCTTAAATGTGTGTGTGTTTGTGGGGACCAACAAGGGCTAGGACCAGAAAGAAGGAAACAAGTTCAGAAGGGGGCCATGGTAGGAGAAGGATGAGAAACGAAGGCTTAAAGGAATAAAGATTTAAGGGAGGCAATTCCTTTCTGAGGTGCTTTAATTATTGAGAGAGTACTAACACTGAATGTTCTCAGGACCATTTTAAATTCCACAGTGTCATGCATAGAAAAATTCTACAATAGTCTCATTGAGAAAAACTAAAGTTGACTTCCTAAATCTTGTCTCTGATACAAAGGCATCACAAACATCTAATGAACATGAAATGATCACTCTTAGCCATTAATTTTTCAATTCCCTAAATCCAGTTTTGGGTCTTTGAAGCCAGTTAGAGTTGGAGTCAATCTTAGCAATTGTCGGTGCAAAAAGAGGGGCATGAAGTCCTAGTTGAAATGTCCTCTGAGATATGTCACATACACACACATACATGCAGACACAAGATCATTCTTATTGCAAAGCCTGAGACAGGCTTAGGAACCCCACAAGTTCTTTGGAACAAATTGGAGTTTCTGCAAAAACTCCTTTTAAACATAGGAAAAAGGGCCCATAATTGCATCATAAAGAATGAAGGACTCCAGGGGCTGAAGAGATAGCATGAAGGTACAGTGTTTGCCTTGGATGCAGAAGGATGGTGATTCGAATCCCGGCATTCCATATGGTCCCCTGAGCCTGCCAGGAGTGATTTCTGAGCGTAGAGCCAGGAGTAGCCCCTGAGCGCTGCCAGGTGTGACCCAAAAACCAAACCAAAAAAAAAAAAAAAAAAGAATGAAGGACTCCAGATTAACCCTGATAGGAGGTGAAAGACTTATAGAATAAAATTGGTAAAGTACTATTAACAAAAATTAACTCTTAACACAAAGAAACAGAAAGATACTCAGAGACATAATTTAGGTGACAAAACAAATGCCTAGCTTGTGCAAGTCTCTGAGTTTAATCCTCTGTGCTATATGATTATTTGAGCACTGCTTAGACAGCACTGTTGACCTCCAAACACTGCTCCTACTGGTCCTGATGTCCCCTGAGCACTGCCCAAGTCAGAGCAGCAAACTGTCAGATCCATACCACTGAGTTGAACATTACAGAATGTGGTTCTAGTTTGAAAAAATAAAAACAACAACAGATAATTCTGATTAATAGGATATAAGAATTAGTCCTGTTAAATGGTCATTTTAACAAAATAAATGTACATATTCAATAGTCAAATTTCCAGTGGTATTCTTCAAGAAAACAGGGTAAATATTAAAATTTATATGTAATCAGAAAATTTCAATACAGTAAAAGCTTTTTTATTTTTGGACTATACCTAGTAATGCTCATGAATATTACTGACTCTATGCTCATGAGTCACTCCTAGCAGGGCTCAGGGGATCATATAGGGTTTCAGAGAAGCTGTACTGTCTTTATTTCAACCCCCAATACAATTTTGAGAGTCCCAAATAAAGTCTCTCTTATGAGGACAATTAATTCATGTTAAATAAGAATAAACAATGAGCATCACTTTAACCTGATTCTGGGAAGATAGATTGCCACATGCAAAACAATGAATCTAGACCACTATCTAACACCACATAAATTAATTCAAAATAGATTCAAGAGTGTCAGACCAGAAATCATAATTTGCTCTATAACATCAGCCTAAGAGAAATCTTTGGGGCTCAATCCCAAAGACAAGAGAACAAAAGCAAAACAATGGGCCCCAAGTTGTACAATGCCCAAAGCTGCCCAGCCAAAGAAAATATCAATAAAATAAAATAAAATAAAAGACATCCTACTGAATGGGATGAAATATTTGGAATTCATACATCTGACAAGGAATGATATTTGAGATATATATCAAGAGTTCAAGCAACTCAACATCAGAAAAAAGCAACAACAGAGAACCCAATGGTTATGAAGAGCAGACAGAGTGGATAGATATGACCCAGACACAGAAATAGAGGCTCACCACTTACATATGGGAAAGTCAAATCAAAACCACGAGGCTCTAGTTCTTTGCTCTTTGAGTTACTTCCTGATCCCATCATTCCACTTTTAAAAATGATTTGGGAGGGAGGGTATTTTCCAACAATGTGTTGGCAAAGTGGCTTTTATTAGGGAGTCCATAGATTTGCAGTGATGACTGAGGGACAGGAAGGAGAAACGGAAGAAGGTGCCTAGTGAGCAGTGGGCATCATTACCCTCTTTCAAAATGACATTTAAAATGTAAAAAATGTAAAAACCAAGATGTCCTTCAACAGACAAATGGCTAAAGAAACTGTGGTACATATACACAATGGAATATTATGCAGCCGTCAGGAGAGATGAAGTGATGAAATTTTCCTATACATGGATGTACATGGAATCTACCATGCTGAGTGAAATAAGTCAGAGGGAGAGAGAAAGATGCAGAATAGTCTCACTCATCTATGGATTCTGAGAAAAATAAAGGTTATTTTTGCACCGATCCTCAGAGACAATGGGAGGAGGGCTGGAACTTCCAGCTCACTTCATGAAGCTCACCACAAAGAGTGATTAGTGCAGTTATAGAAACAACTACACAGAGAACTACCCTAATCATGGGAATGAATGAGGGAACTGGAAAACCTGTCTGGAGTACAGGTGGGAGTGGGTTGGGAGGGAGGGAGATTTGGGACATTGGTAGTGGGAATGTTGCACTGGTGAAGGGGGTGTTCCAAAGAATAAAAAATATTAAAAAAAAAGTAAAAATGTCATCCCTGGAGGCTCAGTGATAGTACATTGGTTAGTGCCTGACCTAGGATTGATTCCTGGCATAGCATGGTCCCAGAATCATTGCTGGGATGGCCTGATATCTCCAGCACTGCAAGGAGATCCTTGGCTCCTTGCCTTTAACTATAGATTGCCAATAGAAGTCCAGGGTTTCCTGAGCACCTTTCAGTAGTTCCCTAGCCCCACAAAAACATCCCTGTGCAAAATAAAACCTGCAGACCACGAGCATGTCACCAACAGGCAGGTGCAGTCCGATTCCAGCTTTCTTCAAGGCTGGGCACCCTTCTCACACATCTGAGCAGCTCAGAGCCCTGTGTACTCCTCCCAGAAGCATACCACTATGCATTTTTGCACCACATTCCTTGACATCCATCCTAGGCTAATCACACCACTTTAAAATCTTTATTTAAAGATCTTATCTAAGACATTTTTAGAAAAGAAAAAAAAGTAAAAACTTGAGATGAACAATAGACTGTGTTTGGGAAAAGTGAATACATTTTAGTTAGCATAATGCAAATGGCCATTTTTCCTGTTTAACTAAAAACAAACTACTTTATTTTACTGAAGCAAAGCATTTTTTTTTCTTTTTGGTTTTTGGGCCACACCGGTGACGCTCAGAGGTTTCTCCTGGCTATTCACTCAGAAGTCTCTTCTGGCAGGCACGGGGGACCATATGAGGAATCGGGGGATCGAACCACGGTCCGTCCTAGGTTAGCGCAGGCACCTTACCTTCAGCGCCACCGCCCGGCTCCAGCAAAGCATTTTTAATAAAAGAAATTTAGAGAACTGTGAGGGGAAAGAGTGATAGATGTGTACAATGTGTTCAAGAGAGAACATGGGCAACAAGCTCTACTTTTGACCAAACTCTACGGGTCCCACAGACTCATGCTGGCTGTGTGGTTTCTTTCAAATCATGGACTCATTCAACAGAAATCTAAGAATACCAGGCAAAGGTGATTGAGGAAAAAGAAGTGACTGGTCTTACAGTGCCTGTAGTGATCTCACAAAACCTATTCTGGGAAGAATAAAAGTTTTAATATCCAGCAGATTTTAGTGCTGTTTTTCCTCACTTCTCTACACACAGATGCAAAACACAGATGGGCACACATAGACGAACATGTATACACATATAAGAACACATATGTAAATACACATGTGCAGGTATATAGAAGTCCACAGCGCTACACACATCTGTACAAATACAGACCCAGGCACACACTAAACAGACTCACAGGAGCACACAGACATAGGCATATACACAGGGTCCCTTGGCTTGCTCTGATATAGGCAACCTTATACTCACCTAAGCTGTCTCAGAGCTGGCTGACTGAGGCCTGGCCTATCTGTGGGACTGTTTCCCAGTCACATGGGTCTTCTGAGATTCAAGCAGCGAACAGTAGGGATGTGGAGAGTTACTGAAACTGTGGCACCAAGGACTGCGGTGGGGAAACAGCAATAGTGGGGCCTCCTTTTCTCTGTGGAAGAAAGATCAGCTGGCATTTTCAGAAGAACTTTTATGGCATTATGTCATTATAAACAAAGTCCTTAATGTCTTAAGTTAGAAACTGGCTCTATGACCAGATAATTTGACTTTTCTAGATCCTATTAGCAGTACCTTATTCATAGCAGCTCCTGACCCACACAAAGTTCCACAGGAAGGTGTCCTTTCCCCACTTCTAGTCCCCCTCCCAACCAGACCACATGGCCAGCTAGGGTTTGCTTACTCCTGACTTTATCATCCAGTGAGAATTTCCCTTCTTCAAAGGTTTTTCTTTCTTTTTTTTTTTTTTCAGCTGCAAATCCTTTACTATGTGTCTGAAAGAATCAGGTCTGATCTATTTTTTTTGGATACAAAAATTCGCAAGGCTTCATGATCCTTGGCACAGAGCCAGGTGGCACCCTGAGCACTGCGGAGTGAGCCTGATCGTAGGTGGGCGTGGGAGCGGCTGAGTGACGGGGTGTCCGTCCCTCCCTCCGTCCGTCTTTCAAAGGTTTTTCAAAATGGGTGTTTTTGAACATTAAAATTAGGGTTATTTATTTTCTTTTTCCCCACACAACTTGTTATCCAGTCATTTCCCTGCTCTATAACTAACCCCCAAAACAAAACAAAAACAAATCAAAACCAAAAAAGTCCCCCAAACTACAACTAGTCATAAAAATACATTCAATCAATAAAACCAACGGATTCAAAGCAAAAAAAAATACATTCAATATTTACCTCACAAGAGAATATGGAATCTGTTTTATCTGATACGATATTTGCTCTGGCATTTCTCTGGTAATGAGACTTGCAGCTTTTGGCCAATGAAATATGCACCTTCTTGTTGTCTCATTTAATCCTAAGCTTCGGTCAAATTGAATATCAGTCTCTAATTTCTCCCATGCTTGTTTCCAGTGAATAGGAGTGTGCCAGGCAATAGCCTAACAAAAAATATTTATTTGTATTAAATATTATTAGAGTTATTTTATTAAACGTTATAGACCTACTACAATTAAAATTTAAAGTCAAACTGTACAGTCACTTGCCTACTATGTGGACATTAATGAAATACCCAGTAAGGAAATAGTCAAGCATTTTGACTATAGTTTTTAATTGTAAAGTGTATAAATGGCAACTTAGACATTTTCTGCCTTGGAAAAAGTCTTTCTATATGACATGTGGAGTGGAGAATTGCTCTGAGTGTTGACTGATTTGGTAAAGCTATTTCTCTCATAGCTACAAAGAACTTTGCAGAAAGCAAATGGACAATATTAGAGAACAGCAAGTCAGAGCCGCAAAAAGATATAACCTCACTCAAGAAAGAATGAATTAATTGGGGCTGGAGCACAAGTGGTAAGGTGTCTGCCTTGCCTATGCTAGTCTAGGATGGACCACAGTTCGATCCTCACGTCCCATATGGTCCTCCAAGTCAGGTGTGATTTCTGAGCACATAGCCAGGAGTAACTCCTGAGTATCCCTGGGTATGGACCAAAAAGAAAACAAACAACAAACAACAGCAACAAAAGAAAGAATGAATTTACATTTGTCAATAAAGAGACAAGAGAGAAGTCTTATTGAAGATAGGGAGAGAAAGGATCTCAATTCACTGCTGGTGGGAATAAAAAATGGTTCTGCCATTCTGAACCAGTATAGAGATTTCCTCTAAGACATTAAGAACATATGCTCTAGCCATTTTATTCTGAGTGTCATCCAAAAACAATGAAACACTGACTCACAGAGATGATGCACCCCAATTAAGCACTGCAACACTATCCATTACACCCAAGATATGAAAGTAAGGTTTCTAGTGGGTGTCGAAGGAGTGCTGAGGTCATCTTGGGCCTTGCTGTTCCCAATGGCCTGAGATTAGATTTCTTCAGTGTTCCTACAGGCAGACTTGCCTGCTTCAAAACGGCTTCAGGTTGGGTTTCTTCAGCATTCCTACCGGCAGACTTGCCTGCTTCAGAGGTGAGTCAAGCCATCCACAGACTGATTCCTGCTGATTTTTGCTGGGTGTCAGAAGCGAGTGGCAGTCATCTTGGGCCTTGCTGTTCCCAGTGGCCTGAGATTGGATTTCTTCAGCATTCCTACTAGCGGACTTGCCAATGAATACCACCACAACACATAGAAAAGCCCACAATACAAGTGTGACAATGGGAAACAACACAGGCCAACACCAGGCAAAGAGAATAAAGATGGCAACTCTAATGATCCAAAAATGGCCAACCACCTAATTAGTCTCTCAGATATGGAGTTTAGAGAAGAAATATGGAAGATGTTCACAGGACTCAAAGAAAGTATAGAACAAAACACTAATAAGAATCAAGAAAATAGAAGATAGAAATCAAAAAACTCCAAACTGAAACATCAGGTCAAATAACAGGTCTGAAAAACTCAGTAGTTTGAATTGAAGGACTCAATGGATAAGCTCTCTATAAGGGTAACAGCAGCTGAGGATAGAATTAGTGAGCTGGAAGATGCAATGCAAAACAACTCCATACAGCAGAAGAGATTGGAAAAGAAAAGGCTTAAATAAATGATCAGACAATGGAAAAATTACTCATTGTGAAGAGATGAAAATAGAAGTCTTTGATAAGCTCAACAGAAACAACTTAAGAATCATTGGAGTCTCAGAGATCCAGCGAGAAAATCTCCAGGAAGAATCAATGGTCAAGAAGATCATTAAAGAGAAACTACCAGAGCTAAAGAATACATGCGTGCCTGAAGAGTACCAACTAAAAGAGGCCCCAGGAAAAATACCCTAAGACACATCCTAGTCACAATGACAAATCCCACAGATAGAGACAGAATACTGAAAGCAGCAAGATCAAAAAGGGAAATTACATTCAAGGGAGCATCCTTGAGATTTACAGCAGACCCATCACAAGAAACACTCAAGGCCAGAAGGCAGTAGTGGGACATAATGACAAAACTTAATGAAATAAATGCTTCGCCTATAATACTGAACCCATCAAAACTCACTTTCAGGTTTGAAGGAAGTATACATGGCTTCACAGATAAACAGCTCAGAAACTTTACAGACTCAAAACAAGCCTTAAGAGAAAAACTGGGACACAGCAAAAGTGGTACTGAAAGGAAAATCTATAGCTTTGCAAGCACACATAAGGAAGGAAGAAGGGGCATACCTGAATAGCTTAATGATGCAGCTCATAGAATTAGAAAATGACCAACAAAAGGACCCAAAAATAGGGAGGCAGAAGGAAATAATAAAGCTGAGAGCAGAAATCAATGAAGTGGAACCCCCCCCCACACACACACCAAAGAACAATCCAAAAGATCAACGAAAACAGAAGCTGGTTCTTCGAAAAAATAAACAAGATTGATAGACCATTAGCAAAACTAGCAAAGAAAGAGAAAGAAACTTGATAACTCGTATTAGAAATAAAAAGGGTGGGGGGCAGCAAGGTGGTGCTAGAGGAAAGGTGTCTGCTGTGCAAGCGCTAGCCAAGGAAAGATAGCAGCCACGATTCAATCCCCTGGTGTCCCATATGGTCCCCCCAAGCCAGGGCAATTTCTGAGCACTTAGCCAGTAGTAACCCCTGAGCATCAAACAGGTGTGAATCAAAAAAAACAAAAAACAAAAAAAAAAAAGAAAGAAAGAAATGAAAAGGGGGAGATCACTACCAATATTACAGAGATTCAAAGGGTAATCCGAAACTACTTTGAGAAACCCTATGCCACTAGAAATGACAACATGGAAGAAATGGATAAATTCTTGGACTCATAATCTTCCACAGTTGAATAAAGAGGATGTAGAATATCTATACACGCTCATCACTATTGAGGAAATTAAAACAGTAATTAAATATCTGCCCCAAAACAAAGGCCCAGGCCCAGATGGATTCAGGAATGAATTCTTTCAAACCTTTCAAGAGGAACTACTGCCAATCCTGGTTAGGTTCTTTCATGAAATCGAAAAAACAGGAACACTTCCAAATGACTTTTATGAAGCCAGCATCACCTTGATACCTAAACCAGACAGAGATGTTACCTAAAAAGAAAATTACAGTCCAATATCCCTGATGAACACAGATGCAAAGATCCTCAACAAAAGCCTGGCAAATAGGATTCAATGCCTCATTAACAAGATCATCCACTACGATCAAGTAGGTTTTATCCCAGGAATGCAAGGATGGTTTAACATCCATAAATCTATCAACATAATACACAACATCAACAACAAGAAAAATAAAAATCACATGATCATATCAATAGATGCAGAGAAAGCATTTGATAAAATCCAGCACCCATTCTTGATAAAAAAAACTCTCATTAAAATGGGAATGAAAGGAACATTTTTCAATAATTAAGGCCATCTACCACAGGCCAATGGCAAATATTATCCTCAATGGAGAAAAATTAAAAACCTTTCCTCTAAATTCTGGCACAAGACAAGGTTCTCCTCCCTCGCCACTCCTATTCAACATAGCACTGTAAGTACTTGCAATAGCGATTAGGGAAGTAAAAGATATCAAAGGAATCCAGATAGGTAAGGAAGAAGTCAAGCTCTCACTGTTTGCAGTTGACATGATACTCTTATAATACCCTAAAGACTCTACCAAAATGTTTCTAGAAGCAATAGACTCATATAGCAAGGTGGCAGGCAACAAAATTAACACACAAAAATCAATGGTCTTTTTGTACACCAATAATAATAGGGAAGAAATGGACAATAAGGAAACAACCCCATTCACATTAGCGCCACATCAACTCAAATATCTTGGAGTCAACTTGACTAAAGATGTGAGAGACCTACACAAAGAAAACTATAAAACCCTGCTTCAAGAAATAAGAGAGGACACACGGAAATGGAAACACATACCCTGCTCATGGATTGGCAGGATCAACATCATTAAAATGGCAATATTCCCCAAAGCATTGTACAGATTTAGTGCTATCCCCCTAAAGATACCTATGACATTCTTCAAAGAAGTAGATCAAACACTGATAAAATTCATTTGGAACAATAACCAACCTCGAATAGTTAAAGCAATCCATGGGATAAAGAATATGGGAGGCATTACTTTCCCCAACTTTTAACTCATTACAAAGCAATATTTATCAAAACAGCATGGTATTGGAATAAAGACAGAACTTCAGATCAGTGGAATAGGCTTGAGTACTCAGAGAATGTTCCCCAGACATACAACCACCTAATTTTTGATAAAGGAGCAAGAAATCCTAAATAGGGCAAAGAAAGCCTCTTCAACAAGTGGTGTTGGCATAGCTCACTAGCCATTTGCAAAAAATTGAACTGAGACCCCCCAGATAACATCATGTATGAAGGTAAAATTCAAATGAATTAAAGACCTTGATATCAGATATGATACCATAAGATAAATATAACAACACATAGGTAAAACACTCCATGACACTGAGACTAAAGGCAGTATCCTTGAAGATCAAGGAGGATACTGCACTCTCCAAACAAGTGAAAGCAGAGATCAACAGATGGGAATATATTAAGCTGAGAAGCTTCTGCACCTCAAAGGACATAAGTGCCCAGGATACAAGAGTCACCCACTGAGTGGGAGAAATTATTCACCCAATTCTCATCGGATAAGGGGCTAATATCCAAAATATACAGGGCACTGACAGAAGTTTACAAGAAAAAAAGACATCTAATCCAATCAAAAAATGGGGAAAAGAAATGGGCAATTTGATAAAGAAGAAATACAAATGACCAAAGGCACATGAAAAAATGTTCCACATCACTAATTATCAGGGAGGTGCAATTCAAAACAACTATAAGGTACCACAGAGATTGGCACACTTCACAAAGAATGAGAATAAGCAGTGTTGGAGGGGGTGTGGAGAGAAAGAAACTCTTATTCACTGCTGGTGGGAATGCCGTCTAGCCCAACCTTTATGGAAAGCAATATGGAGATTCCTCCAAAAACTGGAAATTGAGTTCCCATAGGATCCAGCTATACCACTCCTAGGAATATACCCTAGGAACACAAAAATACAATACAAAAATCTCTTCCTTACACCTATATTCATGCAGCACTATTTACCATAGCCAGACTCTTGAAACAACCAAGATACCCTTCAACAGATGAATGGCTAAAGAAACTGTGGTACATATACACACTAGAATATTATGCAGCCATCAGGAGAGATGAAGTCATGAAATTTTCCTATACATGAATGTACATGGAATCTACTATGCTGAGTGAAGTAAGTCAGAGAGAGAAAGAGAAAGATGCAGAATGGTCTCACTCATCTATGGGTTTTAAGAAAAATGAAAGACATTCTTGCAATAATTTTCAGAGACAAAGAGAGGAGGGCTGGAAGTTCCAGCTCACCTCATGAAGCTCACCACAAAGAGTTATGAGTTTAGTTAGAGAAATTGAGAACATTGAGAACATTGAGAACTATCCTAACAATGAGAATGTATGAGGGAAATAGAAAACCTGTCTAGAGTACAGGCGGGAGTGGGGTGGAGAGGAGGGAGATTTGGGACATTGGTGATGGGAATGTTGTACTAGTGACATGGGGTGTTCTTTACATGACAGAAACCCAATAATGTTTGTAATCAAGGTGTTTAAATAAATAAAATATTATTTAAAAAAGATATGAAAGTAACTTATGTGTCCATTGACAGGTAAATTAATAATGAAAATGTATTTGTAGCTGGAGAGATAGTATAGTGGGTAGCACTCTTGCCTTACATACAGACAGCCTCAGTTTGGTCCACAGTGTCACATCTATTAGGCAAAACCTAGCATGTGTGATCTCTGAGCTCATAGCCAGGAGTAATCCCTGAACACCTCAAGATGTGGCCCCAAAATCAAAGGGGAAAAGATACACACACACACACACATCCTATGCAGTACTACTCATTTACAAAAATCTAAATCTTTACTGTATTAAACATAAGGAATATAAAGAAAACAAGCAAACAGTAAACATAATACCTAGAGAGAAAACAGGCTTGTATTTACTCAGAAGGAAAAGAGGACTGGGCAAGGCAGATAAAGAGGTCTTTTGTGAATAGAAAGTAGATGTAATGTAGATATGTCAAAGTCCGGGGTTGTCTAACAAACTTTCATAATGTTAGAAACTAGTGTCACTATTTATTTATTGTGACTGAGAAGTTATTAAGAAAAAAATGTGCAAAAGCTGTTTTCAGGACTAACATTTTAAATGTCTAATGTTATATATGATCTAATTTTATACAGGTGCGTATGCATGTGTCTGGACAAGTATAGTTCTAGTTTAAGTTCTTTATCTAACCTGAAGTGAGAAATAGGAGCACAACCTGTGGCCTGAAATGGACACAGTAATCCTATGCAACATTTATAAGGAGTCATGGATTCCTAACACTGCATTTGTTTTATGTTCGTGAATACTTTTGTGAAAAAGTATCATTTAGAAACTTGCAAGTATTATATTATTGTAATATGAAATTAATTTTTGGCTCAAATTTGAAGTAACTTTTTATAAATATGGGCTGTTGAATCTTTTTTTTTTCCAAATTGGAAGTAGGTATTTCTTAGATCAGGGCAAGAGGAAATGGCTGGCTGACCTGTCATGGTAGGGCATTTAGTCACTGCTGTTACTAAGATTTAATGATGGAAGAAGGAACCAATGATTACACTGAGAAGGGGGAAGAAAAATGAGAATTGTGTTCTGTAATCACCACTGCCAAGAACTGGACACTCACCTCTCCATTAGGTTTACACAGGATGGTTGTACAGTTTGGCCTTGTTATAAACTTCTCTTGTTCTTGCCACAGAAAGTCCGAAGGTGGCTGATGATTGGCTTCAGAGGCTGCCGCCCACACCTAGAGGGAAATTGCTGTTTGTCACAGAGAATTATTGTGTGTTCCTGAGTGGAAAGGGTTTTCAGAGTTGAGGACTGGGAAACATGGTGTCAGACTGTGCGTGTTCCTGAAACACAATTGTATGTGCCTTAATGGGAGAGGGGAAATATTCAGTGTCAACAGATGGTATGTTCTCTCAACAAATTATGGCTTTTACTTTTCTTCGAAGGAGGATGTTTGCTTTACTTCTTTCTAGGAACTTAGGTATCTCCTGTTAATAGTCAAATCATTGCAACAAAAAGTGTTGTGTAGAACTTGAAGGAGGTAGTAGGAAATTGCACTATGGGCACTCTCTTGCATCCAGGAAAGGAAATATAGCTCAATGAACCACTTCATAGAGAGCCAGATAATGAGAACACTGTAGGTGCTACACCCAAGTGGAAACTCCAATAATTCGACATCCTACCATGCTGTCTCCCACTCACCGTTACTGTAGCCTTGGACTGCATGATGACATTGGGAGTGAATTGATAGAAAGAGACTATTTGTCCATTCACTCTTTGCTGGAGAATATGATTTCCAACGTCCAGTTCTTTATCTGGGGAAGAGTTAATCAGCTTCACAAATAAGCCATCGGTATTCACTTCAGCTATTTTAATGTCTCCAAGAGCACTGGAAAGTAAAAAATAAGTCAATAAGTGACTTCCTGTTAGCATGTCTTTAAAGGACTGATAAATAATTGGCCTATTTTTAAATAAACCACTAATTCTGTCCTCCCCCTCTTTATCACAATCACTGCCATCAGTTCTGCTTTGGACCAGGATGATAAATATTTTTGTTTTTGGCAAATCAGGTGGGCTGAGAGGAGGGTATAAAAAATACCCTGTTAGATCTTTAAGTCTCTGAACTTTTTTCCTTAGCTGAGTACATCCTGTGTGTGGAAATTTTTCCTTCTATGGTATGTGTTCTACTTTTCAGTCTCTCTTTTGTTCCTAGTTTAAAAAACTTAAAAAATATTGGGGGACCACACTCAACTATCCTCAGGGTTACTCTTTGGCTCTGTGATTGGGGGATTACATGTCGTGCCATGGATTAAAACGGGGCTGACATGTAAGTGTCTTAACTGATATACTGTCTCTGCAGTCCTACCTCTTTGCATATATTTTGGAAAGAAAAATATTTTAACTACATCTATGTCCTTTACAGTAAATATAATAATTTTCTCCCTTCACAGCTTCTGTGTCTTATTTAAGGATACTTAATCATAGAAATGAGGTCTGCTTTGGTCATTGCCCATAAGAAAATAGAATTAACTAGCTATGACTTATTTATTACTTTATGTACAAATATGTGCCTTTCAAAAATATTTTATCATGCAAGTGAGCCACTCAGTCATTTAATTTTTTATATTTTATGCACATAGGTAGAATAAATTAGCTTTCATCTATAGCAAAGTACATTATCTAGAGCAGGAATAGAAATTATTTTTTTGATATAAGGCCCCAAACTATGAAAATTATTTCTCATAATATATGGAAATTCAAAGTCTGATTGTTAATTACAACCCAAAGACCCACACAGTCTTTGGTAGATATCTTTTTCTTCTTTCTAAAAACTTTCCCATTTGCCTTCAGTGAAAAAGGAATATAAAAGTCTTTATTCAACGCAGAGATTTCCTAGAATGTAATGTGATGATCAGCAGTGTTTGCTGGATTTAATTTGTAAAGAGATAGTAGTATGCGAATAATTCTCTATACATTTTTCATTATTTTAGCAGACCTCTACCTATATTCTGGCATCTGTTTAGATTGAGGCTGGTGATAGGAAGCATCATATTGGGTCTCCTAAGATTTTATAAGCTTAGACTCTGGGAATGTAACTGAGTTCAGTGGTACTCCAAGCAAAAGCCCTAGATTGAGGCTTTGGTGACAGAGGAAATAGAAATGAAATGTAAAGTTAAGAATTTTTATATATCACTGCCACCTGCTACTAAATCATCCAATAAAAAAATAAATGAATTTGGGGCCCGGGAGATAGCATGGAGGTAAGGCGTTTGCCTTTCATGCAAAAGGTCATCGGTTCGAATCCCGGTGCCCCATATGGTCCCCCGTGCCTGCCAGGAGCGATTTCTGAGCATGGAGCCAGGAGTAACCCCTGAGCACTGCTGGGTGTGACCCAAAAAATCAAAAAAACAAAACAAAACAAAACAAAAAAAACCCCCAAAAATAAATGAATGTCAGTAAAACCAGTTTATGAATACATTTTGTACTATTGCATAAAATTTCGTTTGTTTTTGTTTTTGTTTTTTTTGGGGGGGGCAAAGCAAGTGATGCTAAAAGTTGTCACTGGGCTCAGGGATCATTTCTGGCAGTGCTCAGGAGATCACGTGGGGTGCCGAAGAGAGAACTACATGTAAGCTACATGTAAGGCAAATGCATATGCTCTATCTCCATGCTATCTCTCCTGTCCTCTTTCCCTTTCTTATGAGAAATATTATATATCCCAAAAGGTGGCGATTTGTAATAGGAAAAATCAATTATAATCCTAAGTCCCTAACCATTTTAAGTATAAATGGATTAAACTTCCTATTAAATTGTAAAACAGACAAGTTGCTGCAAGATTTTACAAGAAACACACTTTAGATATATAAGAGCACAGACTGGATGTGAAAGGATGGGAAAAGATATTTCATGCAAAGGTGCTAGCCCTCCAAAAAGCAGAAATTGATGCACTTACAAGTGAGAATATAGATATTCAATTTAAAATGTTTTTGGAAATATAGGATGTAGTTATATAATGATAAAAGGTTCAATTCAACAGGGAGATAAAACACTGTGAATGTGTGTGTACTCATCATCACAGTACCTAAGTAAATCTGGCAAATATGAGAGCCAATAATACAACAGTTGGCCTTAATTCCTCATTTTCAGCAATAGATAGAATTCTCAGAACACAAAATTATTAAATAGATGATTTATTTAAACAATCAGATAAAGCAAATGAGTTTGCAAAAATGTGAGAAATAGAATTTCCTACCAAATACTGACAGAATATATATCACACTGAAGAACAATACATGATATCTTCTCCAAGACAGACTCCCAAACTAGCTCCCAAAACAACTGAGCAAACTTAAGAATAATAAAATCATGCCAAGTGTTTTCTTGGATCACAGGAGAATGGAATTAGAAATCAGTAACTAATAGAAAATAGAAAGATTCACAAATACACAAAAACTCTTGAATAACTAATTGAAAAAATGAGGAATTTAACATTAGAAAATGCCTTGAAGCAAACAAACTCAATTTAAAACATTTATGGAATAAAAAGAAATTTAAGGGACTGGAGAGAATACTTGATTTGAATGCAATATACCCAGATTGTATTGTTGGTACTACATAAAGTTTTCCTGAGCCTGCCAAGAGTGGTGATCTCTGCTTGTAGAGTCAAGAATCAGTCCTGAGAACCTCCATGTGTGGTAAAAAAATTTAAAAAACACAACCCAAAAACCAAATCAAGCAAACAAATTAATCATCCTTATTTTATAACTCTAGTAGCTAGAAAAAATTTAAAGCAAGATAAAATAAGATTTAGTAGAATTTTAAAATATAGCTAAAAACAATGAAAGGTTGAGCTGGACTTTATATTTTAAAAATATAAACACAATTTACAACCATTTAGCTAAATTAAGGAGAAAGACTAAAAATAAAAATTAAATAAGAGAAATCACTAGATTTACATAAAAAGAATCATAAGGCATTATTCTGAACAATTGTGATTATTGTGAATACATTGCTAAAAAATAGAGTAGTCTAGAAAAATGCATAAATTTTAAGAATTTTAAAAAATAGATAAATTCTTAAAAACATACAACCTGCACAATGAGTAAGTTGAACAGACCAATAACAAAGAAATTGAACTAGTTATCAGGAAATTCATAACAAAGGCAAGATACCAAGTAGTTGAATTCAAGGGTAAGTTATATGGAAAACTCAAAGAACAAATCCCAATATTTGTTAAATTTCTCCAAATAATAGAAAGAGAAAAGTCTTCCAAATTAATTTTATAAACCAACATTACTGATTTCAAAGTCCAACACAAGTAAACTATAGAAACAAAAACAAAAAAGTAAACTTCAGAACAATAGATTTTTAAAATACATCAGTTTAAAAATCCCCTCTATACCAAGAAACCAAAGTCAGTAATATATTAAACGGGTCATATATAAACAGTCAAGTAGGTTTATTTTTAGGATGCAAGAAAGCTACACTCAACTAACACAATTGAAACCAAAACCACATAGTTGCATTTTCTGTTAAAAATACAGACAAAATTATGTGACAAAATTCAAATTTTTTTTAACGATAAAACTCTCAAGAAATAGGTTGAATGTAAGAGCATAGGAAAATATATTTCATACTAACATGCATTCTAAAAAAGTTCAAGTATCTATATTAGCATCAGAAACTACAGACGTCTAAACAAAGACTATTAAGACCAGAGAGTATAACAGGCAGGCTGCTTGCTTTGCATGTGGCCAACCCACGTTTGACTCCTGGCATTCCATATGGTACCTGGAGCACCACCTGGAATGATTTCTGAATGCAGAGCCAGAAGTAAGCACTGAACATTGCCAGGTGTGGCCCCCAAACAAAATAAAGAATATTAAGGAAATATAATTTAAAGATCATTTTACAATGGTTTTGAGATACCTTATCCTGAGGATCTAATAGTCTCAAATGCTTACATATCTACCAACAGAATTTCAATATAAAAATACTTGTAAAATAAAAAACCAGTAGAACTGTAAAAAGATATAAACCCACAGCGACAGATATTTTGATACCCCAGTTCTCAATGACCGAGAAAACAAGTAAACATAAATTCAGCACAAAGACAACAGACAACATTCAATTTGCCATGACTGACATTTATGATTCACACTATTCAACATCAACAACAGCAGACTACATAGATTTTGTTTCTGCAGCCAAAACATTTATCAGGATAGACAATGTCATCTCTAGAAAGTTGGTTTCACTCTTTCAAAAGACTCAAATTTTGGGACAGACTCAAGATTCTTAACTCTTGCTGTACACTAGAATTACTATGAGATTGAAAACTAAAATGTGATATAAAAAATAGTGAAAACAATCAGTGTTGGAGTAGTTGAGTCTAAATTAATCCTTATTCACTGTGTTGAAAATATCATCTACTTCAGTCTCTATGGAAAGAAATATGTAAATTTCTCAAAAAAAAAAAAGAGAAAAATAGAGCTTCCATAGGATACAGCAATCCTATTTCTTGGTATTTAAACCCCAAAACATTTATTGCACAAGGTAGCTTGTGGTTCATTGAACCACTAAGCACAATAGCCAGGATTTTAAACAACCCAAATGTCTATGATTGATGAATGGATAAAACGTGGTAGTAAATATACAAAATAGAATATCCCATATGGTCCCCTGAACCGATCAGGAGCAATTTCTGAGCCTAGAGCCAGGAGTAACCCCTGAGTGCTGCCAGGTGTGACCCCCCCAAAAAACCAAAATAAATAAATAAATAAATAAATAAATAAATAAATAAATAAATGAAGTACTTGAATAATTGAGTTGATCCTCTTTGCTGGGATTAGGTAGAGCTATTTTCTCTGGCATCTTTCAAGAGTTAACATTCCTTGTTTGGTTCCTCAGAGAGTTGTGGTTGATTACTTTTAATTGCTCAGAACATAAAAGTTTTATTTCAAAGAAATGCTTACTGTTTTCGATGAAATCATGGTTCTAACAGATTCAAGCATTATTTTTGGCTGATTTACTGGTCCTGATTTATTATCCAATAATTTATTTTCCCAATGGAAGGCAGTAAATAGTTCATATAGAATGTGTACCTGCATCTAGATTGACTCAGATCTTCAAGAATCATAGATAAGTGCTTCCATCTTTTCTTCACAGGGAGTGGGTGTGCTGGCATTTTCTGTGAATTGCCAAACAAAGAAAGGAAATAATCCTCGCCATCGCCAGTCACGGTTGACTCAAGGTGGGGCCATAAATTCTTTTTCTTTGTAGGGATGCAGCTGGAAACTACTTTCAAAAAACAAAAGGGAAGCAAATGACTGAGAAGTAAAGGATATCAATGGAACCCACAGTCCCCATCATTGTTCTTTGCTTCTATATAAAACAAGTTCTTTATATATTTTATTGTCACTTTCAGACCCAATGAAAGTTAAAAAAACTTTAAACAAATATCTATCAAATAATTATTTCAGTTATCTTGAATTATCAGTTATACCAGCATAATAATTAATAGATATCATGTTATTTAGTAGTTCTAGGAGCATTTAAGTTATTGGAAAGGTTAAAAAGAACTTAAATTTCAAATTTGGATGTGTTACTTCTGAATATAACTTAACTTTTTTCATCTTAGCTGTTCTCTTTAAGTCACTATTCACTTAAAGCCTTATTATGAGTCCTTGCCTACCAATATTATTAGCTTTGCTAGGTGATAACTTAAATTTTTTAGAATTAACTAAAATAATTTGTTAGAAATATTTTAAATGACCAATCATATTCTAGTATCCTATTAATAATTAAAAACTTCTCACTACTAAGATTCAGACTTTATAATTTTGCACAGATACAGAGAAGATTGACATGGCCCCTGCACAAGGATGACACGCAAATTTGTGAAGCGCTCCATATTAAATATAAATTCCATAAACCTAAGGGTCATGAAGATTATCTACAACCTAGTCATCCAGAAGGACTGGATCATCTTGTTTGTGCAGTTACACTACAGACCTCCTTCTTTATGAGGGGGGAATTGAGTGTTAAGATCTCTTAGAATACCAAGAAGAATTACACCAAGAGGTCTTTAGGCCGTCAATTGAAACTCAGTACTGCCACTTCCTAAGTAAACTGATTTAAACTTTCCCATAATCTACTTTCTGGATATAGTATAAGGTGAGTAGGACCTTGTAAAGCAAATATGAAGACTAGATAAGGTAGATAGGTGTCTACAAGAATTTGGAATTTATAAAGATATTAAATAAAGGATAGCTGCTAGTAAGTTAGTGTTGAGTGGTCCTCAAACTATGGCCCGCGGGCCACATATTGTATTTGTTCCCGTTTTGTTTCTTCACATCAAAATAAGATGTATGCAGTGTGCATAGGAATTTGTTCGTAATTTTTGTTTTTACTATAGTCTGGCCCTCCAATGGTCTGAGGGACAGTGAACTGGGCCCCTGTTTAAAAAGTTTGAGGACCCCTGGTAGAGACTTCAATTAATGTGATTATTGAACTAGAATTGCCCAAGGATTAAGACAACCTAGTTTGCCTTTGAGTCTTGTGTCTTGACAAAACTAAAGAGAAACGAACCATAGAAAGTAAAAACAAAAACAAACAAGAAATTAACACATTAAGTTCCTGAAAACATTACTTCATGAATTGTATAGAAAACTGGAATTAAATTTGTTTATTTCCACTCTGATGAGTTTTCACTTCATCTTTAAGTTAATTTGGGGAGACTAAAACTTCCTCCAATGGTCAGAATTTATTCAATGCATACTATTAAAGTTTATTTTATCTTATTTTTGGTTTTGTGGGCTATACCCAACAGTTCACAGGACTTACTCCTGGCCTGATACTTAAGGATCACTCCTGGAATTGTTAATGCAGGCATCATATGAGGTGTTAGGGATTGAAACCTGGTTGGTCACATGCAACGAAAGCACATTACCTGCTGTATTCTCTCTCTGGCCCTGAACAGTGTTGAATTTTAAAAGAAAAAAAAAGGACACACTAATCTGGTATCATTTGCTATTTCTAAAGCACAACAGGTGGAAATGCACGCAAAGCATCAACTCTGTGTAGACAACAGAGACCACAGTAGCTGAGGAAAAAGACTACATTTCATTACACTATCAACTTGCTAGGCAAAACCGCTGTACTTTGACTTTCCCTGTTAATATCAATATTTTCAGTTGAATGTTAAAGGATGACACATGTTTAACCTCAATCTAAAATTTCCATTTGTAGCTTCAGGCATTTGTGTTTTGGTATTGATGAAGGTCAGTGTAAATTTAAGGCTCTTTTGAACATTTTATTTTAGGCAAACCAATGAGAGAATATGATGATAATGGCAATAGGTCAGCTCTATATATTCCCATGCAAAGCTTAGGACAATAACAGGAACAGGAGAAGTCAGCTTTCACAGGCACCAAAGGAAAGATGGACTCATCAGGTAGGCACAAATGTGTTTGTGCTGCAATTCTGGAAACTCATTAGCTGACTATGGAAATACACTGCCCCAAATCTAGTCAATAAGTAGCTTCCAGATACATTTCAATTCACAACAAATGTGTATTGAATATTTCCTCAACACTGCATTTCCATAAAATAACTACTTAATCAGCAAGATACCCAGGGTAAAGTTGATGTTTTATTTACATTACTTATTTGATTTAGGGGCTTTGGGATTGTACTCAGCAGTGATGGGTGTGTTTCCAGCTCAGTGCTCAGAAGTAACCCCTGGCAATACTTGGGGGCTCATATGTGGTGCTGGACAGTTGAACTGGGATACAAGGCAAGCACCTTAATGTCTTGTACTATCTTTTCTGGCTTCAAAATGATGTGATTATGTTTTTATTTGTTTGGGGTTGTCACATCTGGTGGTGTGTATGGGTTACTCCTGGTTTTGTGCTCAGGAATCACTCCTGAAAGGGATATGGGGACTATAGTGGGTGTGGGGATCAAACTCAAATTGCTTTTATACAAAGCAAGTGCCTTATACTATCACTAATCACATGTTTTAATTTTCTTTTCCAGTTAGAACTCACAGATATTCAAAACCATACCCAATATCTCATCTTGGAAGCAGTAGAAAAATCTTTTTTTTGGGGGGGGGGAAACACCCGGAGGTGCTCAGGGGTTACTCCTGGCTGCCTGCTCAGAAATAGCTCCTGGCAGGCATGGGGGACCATATGGGACACCGGGATTTGAACCAACCACCGTTGGTCCTGGATCAGCTGCTTGTAAACTCCGTTGTGCTATCTCTCCGGGCCCGAAAAATCTTTTTGAATCCAATAAGCCTCTATAAACAGAGCAGTCTTTTCAGTAAATTACAGAACAATCCCTTCAAAATACCCTAAACAGGTGTATAATTGCTATGCTATAGAGTATATTAATATGCTCAGTATTAATATACAGAGTATATTAATAATGCTCAGAGCATCACTGAAAATTATCCTAAGCTTTACTTCTTATCATAATCTAGTTTTCATTTACCTGTCCTCTAAATTCTTACCATGCTTCTTTCCCTTTTTATTTTTGTTAGGGGGAGGGTAGTTAGGCCACACATGGCATTGCTCTGGGCTAACTCCTGGTTGGATCACTCTTGGGTGGTGCTCAGAGAACCAGATACACACCAGAGATTAAAGTGGGATCAGCTATGTGCAAGGCAAGAAGAGCATTACCTTCAATTTGTTTCTCTTTTTTTTTTCTTCACCATTTTATTAACTCTCTTATTTGTCCTGTTCTTTTCCTTAGTTATTAAGCCATAACTCTCCCAAAGGACAAAATGCATGAAACGTTGCTCAGTCCTTATGACCACATTCAGAGAAAAGACAGCAAATGCTAAACATCCAAGTTTTAAATTATCTAATAATTCTAGAACATTTTCAAAGTTATCTCATTAATCGTTCTGATAACTTGAGGAAACTTTACTAGTTGATGTATGATTTATTTGGCAACATATCTTTTTCTGTAATCTGAATAATCTAAAGCTAGCCTCAGCAGTGAGCATAGTTAATTTACCCTACATATAAATCGAGGAATGACCCAAATTAGTAGTAAGTAATAGAACATTGTTCTGGCCTCTAGGACCATAAACAGTTTTTTTCAAAATGTTTTTAATGTTCTAAAAAACACTTGACATCACTTACCTTTGTCGTGTTCTGACTGGAAATGG
Source organism: Crocidura indochinensis (assembly GCA_004027635.1). NCBI lineage: Eukaryota > Metazoa > Chordata > Mammalia > Eulipotyphla > Soricidae > Crocidura > Crocidura indochinensis. The sequence continues at coordinate 12,986 of PVKC010001249.1, read as the reverse complement.
CTTGTTGTAGTCAAGTTTGATATAACAGAAGATCCAGTCCTACAAGAATCAGCAGGGTAGCGAGTGACTGAAGTTTCAAGGGACTCATAGCTTGAAAATGCCAGTGTGACAGCATTCACATCTGCTGTCTCCAGAAAGAAATCCTTGAGGACTGCGGTCTCACTAAAAGATTGTTGTGAGGATTGTCCTTCCTGTGGACAAGAATGAGGACCATAAAGAAAGTCAGACCATCATAACGAATAAAGTGTGTACCTAGGACATTCACATTCCTGTACTTGGAGTTTTGCTTTTCAAGCCCTAAAGGACTGGGGACATCACACACTTTTGTGTTAATGCCTGAAATACAATCATTTTGTCTGTCAAGTCAGGATATACCTATCCTATTTTGAAATCAAATTTCTGTCAATCGTTTTGAAAGCATAAAGTAAAAGTAGAAAATTATGGTGTTTTTATGCCATAAAAACACTTACTGAAAGTCTACCCTTTCTTTCTAAGCCTTTTATTGCATTTTTCTATTCTTAAATATTCTTCAAACCACGTAGAGACCACTCTTATGATTATGCCTCCCCTTTTGCTTAACATAAAATTAGTGACCTTGTGTAAGTTATTGCTAACTGCATAGTTTTTCCTAGAATTTCTGATGTTTGACAATTTTTCCTGTTTCTTATAGTGTCTATAATTAATGTCTGATTTCCAATAAATTTTTGCAGATTAATACTATATGTATTGTGCACATGTGTGTCAAAGGAATAGCAGAAAAGGAGAAGAAAGTTAACTTTCGGATATTAATTTTATAAACTAGCATTTTCCCTTGCTTTTCCCATAAATATTAGTCTTATTTTGTCTATGATAGTATTATTTTATTTTATTTTGGGGGCCACATCTGACAGTGCTCATGGGTTACTCCTCTTGATACTCAGGAGATCATGCAGGTTGTCCACTGTACTATTGCTTTAGCCCCTATTATAGTTTCCAATTATAGTATAATTTTAACATCTGAAGTAAGAGTTGAGTTGTTTGCCTCTTGGCTTCCCATTTTTCCCTTTACTCGGGCAACCAGTTTCTCCTATGCACTTTTATCCATCTCAGTTCTTGACCTTTTCTGTCATGTCCTCTGTGTCTCACACCATTGGTTCTGACCTTTGTGAGGCAGCCATGGTTCTCTGAGCGATTGACCTCAACCTTCACATTCTCACAACCACCACCACTGAATGATCTTTCCAAACAGCCTTTCCCTTTTCATTACTGCTGAGATTCCCAAGAAGTTCAACAGTATCTGTCTAAGGTGTTCGTGATAAACTGGCATTTAAATAGCAAATTTGAGAGCAGCTCAAGAATGCAATTTCAGGTCAGCTTTTTATGTTGTTTTACAACTTGAAACAAATAGATCCACTTAATATTTCCTACTGGCCTAATTTATATCTCAGAGCAATCCAAAAATACTTCTGGGATTCTCACGCTCCTCACTTCTGCTCTTCTGCTTCTTCCCAGAGCCCAGTTCCTCTTTATCTTTTCTACTGAGCATTTTTGACCCTATCTATTCCTAATCCACAATCCCTTTACCTAAAAGAGCATACAAACAGAGCATACAATAGTCTCAACATACTTGAGAAAGTAAATAAATCTTTCTATGAACAAACATTTTCCTTTTTTTTCATTTTTACACATATAATATTGGCTTACTAGGGTGCAATCACTTGAATACTGTTTCTAAGTTACAGTACAATTAATCTATAAATTAAACATTCTGACAGCAAAGATATGAAAAATATAACAAAATCTGTTTACTTTGAGACTATTTTCTATGATATCAAAGCAAATCATGCATTTATGTGCAAGTGAATGTTTATGCATGAAGTAGTGCATATTTTGCAACATAAAAGCAAGTGTATATTACATGTACACACTTGTGCATATGCACATGTGTACTGTTTGTGTGAAAGTGTCATACATTGTTTTATGTGAACTGTTTGTTATGTATCTTCATGTGTCTATGTATACAGATGGGTATATGCATATATATGTGAAAATATGTGAGGATTGTCTTTATACGTATCAAATTTTCGAGTTGCATGCAGTTGCATGCAGTTCTGGGACCTTATAGCAGGATAACCGGCCAGTTCAAGCACCTTTTCTCATTGCCACACACTTGTTCACTCTAATCAGGAACTGTTAAGCTTCCATCATTGTCTCAGTTCTGATCTCTTTGGTTTCCAGAGTTTTTCTAAAGTAATTAAATTGATCTGTATATATGTTCTTTTGTTTTGTTTTGTTTTTGGGTCACACCCGGCAGTGCTCAGGGGTTATTCCTGGCTCCATGCTCAGAAATTGCTCCTGGCAAGCACGGGGGACCATATGGGACACCAGGATTCGAACCGATGACCTTCTACATGACAGGCAAACACCTTACCTCCATGCTATCTCTCCGGCCCCCTGTATATATGTTTTATATTTAATTTCCCTTCTATGTTTCCACAAAGGAAACAGGACTTATCATTTCCTAACCTTCCATCTTGCTGAGGTTAATCTCAATCTCTTCGTTTTTTAAGAGTTGTTGGCATATTCCTTTGGAGCTTGTAAATTCCTTTATCAGAAATATTACATCGGGAGAATCCTGTGCTCAAAATAGACTACTTGACATCAACTGCCTGAAGGCACACTCAATTTTATGAAAACAAATGGCACCAACTTTAAAAACCATACTCAGGAAGCTTGAATGCTGGCCATTCTATTACTGGGCAAGTGCTCATTGTTGTCAGGAAAGTTCTAATAAAAGAAGATGCAGCCTTCAATATGAGCATAGAATGAGGTGGGAGTGGGAAAGAGACCAAAGGCCAATTATCTTTCATCTCTGTCCCACAAAGACTGGGCCAGAGGCTCTGACTTCTCCCTGACTCTGGCTAGAAACAGCAGGAAAAGTACTTTTCTTTTTCAAAGACCTTCCCATATGGGTTTCATTACTCATAAACTGGTGATAGCTTTTCAGCATGTTCCTTTTATATACTTCACGTTTTTTTCTTCTACTTCATCCAGTAAAACAATAATGGTATTTCCAAATAAATTTAATTCCATAGAAGTTTCGCAGAGTTCTCATGAATATTGCAAAGAATGGTTTTTTTTTTTTTTTGGTTTTTGGGCAACACCCAGTGATGCTCAGGGGTTACTTCTGGCTACGCGCTCAGAAATTGCTCCTGGCTTGGGGAACCAAATGGGATGCTGGGGATCAAACCACGGTCCAGCTGTGCCACTTCTCCGGCCTCATGGCTTATATTTTTGTTTTTGGTATTGGTGTTTATATCTTTGTCATTGAATAGGACATTTTTAATATTGTGTATATCTTTGGAAAACCAGAAACATCTCAAAATTGATGTACAATTAACAATCTGAGCCCTGAACTCACTATTGACCAAATCTCCTTTTAGAACGGGAGAGACTTACACTAGAGTTTAGTTTGCTCTGTTTTCTCACATGAAATTTACCAAGCTCCTTTTTTGGTATTTTTCTTCCTTTATAGTTGATTAACACTAAGCCAGGAGAAGCTACAGAAATAATATTCTAGCACTTCAGTGTTAATTTGGGAGATACTGCAGTAGTACAACAATCATTTCTCAGCTGACCTCTTTGAGCAAATATTTAAAAATGAACTTGAACTGCTTGGAAAGCACAGGTTCATCTAGGCGCAGAATAACAATCACACTCACTGTAGGCTATATATTCAGTGTTAGAGGTCATTTAAAAAATGGGTAGAAATGTGCTTTTGTGGGTATAATGAGTTGCATTCGTAATACTAATGCAAGAAACGTTTTTAACCTTCTCTGATACATGCATACATACATAGGAGGAAGCTCTGAAATCTCTGCCAGGTATGAGATGATGGAGAATGATTTGTCTAAGTGAATCTTTCGATTTTAAAATTCATTGCTTTCTTTAAGCACCATGGTTACAAAATTGTTCATTGTTGGGTTTTAGTTATACAATCTACACCATCCTGGTGACTCTTCCTATTATAAAATCAAGTGGAAAAGTTGTATAATTTCCCAATTCTATAAAATGAATGGAAAATGATCGAGTTCAAACCACTTCAGATTTTAGAATAGGAGGTCAAGTTCCATCTTCATATCCTTTTAAACTCAACTCCTCCTCACACATTTGTCAATCTTACTAAGGCTGGTTCTTCCCTTCTGCAGGGTCATAGTTTTCTCTCTGCAGGGCCTCTGCTATTATTGGGAGTATCTTGTGTTTCTTTCATCTTAACTAGAAGAATCACTTTTTCTTTTCTGAGGAAATAAATCGTAACAGTGGACAATGAGTACAAAAAAAGTTTCAAGGCAGAGTTTCTGCTTTAAATGGCTCACCTGTTAATCTGATTATTCGTTAAAGCGTATGCCAGCTTTAGGCTCTTTACCATGCCAAAGATACAACCCAAAATTCTACCATCAATGTCTAAGTTCTCACCAGCCAACCCTAATGCTGGAGCGGGATCTTGTAGAAATCAAGATGAATGTATAAAGCCATAACTAGAAATTGTTCAAGAAGCAAAGTCAACCAGAAAAGCTACTTTTGTGACTACAACCTTTAAACCTAATTAACTGCTAGGTAGAACACTAACCATACCATCTCCATAGTTACAGAGTTCCACATTCTGATGTACCTATCTGGCAGTTTTCAGGCACAAAATATTATAACTTGCTGTTAGGTAAATTACATGTTCCAAATGACAATCTTTGCCATTAAAATGTTTGCTAACTTATTTTGGAGTTCTGAGGATGAAGAGATATGACTTACAATTGGTTTCGATTACAAACCAATTAAACACAAAATAAAAGTGAATCCAAAAGAACAGGAAATGTATTTCAAAACAAGAAGACACTTTTTGATAGAAATAGTGAAATCAAAGTCATGATATCTAGATTTGTCTAGCAGGATTTTGAAAAATTCTTTAATTCAAATTTGAGTCAGTAGGAGGCTCGCACTGTATTTCATGAAAACGATGGCCAGAATAAAATCAACACATGTAAATGTACAATATTTACACAGTAATAAAAAAATTTGGTGATGATTACTGCATAAGAAGAGCAATGACATATTTAAATGAGCATCTATCATATATAGAATAGCAGGAACTAGAGTGATAGCACAGTGATAGGGCATTTGCCATGTGTGTGGCTGCACAGGATGGACCTCAGTTTCATCCCTGGTATTCCATAAGGTCATCCCAACCAGGAGAGATTTCTAAGGGCATAGCCAAGAGTAACCCCTGAGAGTCACTGAATGTGACCCAAAAAACAAAAAACAAAAACAAAAACAAAAAAAGAAATAAAGAAGAGAAAAAGAAAAACATATACAGAATAGCAATAGGCTAGGTACTATGGATAAACAATCTCTCTCTTAAGAAACTATGCTTTCAATTTATATTTGAAAATTGCTTCTTTCTAGAAATTGAACAGTACTTAAAAACAAAGGAAAATGAACGAAGTGGCCTTAAATGAAAAAGAGATAAGTATAGCACAGTAATAGGTAATTAAGATAATAAATTTGACTACATTTTCTCCACTGGAGAGACAAAGTACATTTCCTTCTCAGCATTATGTGTAAATATAGCATAGAAATTTATCAAACTATAAGCTTAAAAAAGAACTAACAATGGAATTACTATGTCTTGCCTCTTACCCTCTTCCCTGACTCTATCTGTTGAGATGACTTCAAAGTTGTTAAATATTTCTGGACTTGAATTCCTTATATTCATGACATCAGGTCATTATGATCTCACTTGCTTTTTGTCAGATTACCTATTTACATAATCCAACATGGTTTAGAGAAGCAAAATTCTGTCTACTGAAAAAAAAATTTGTGTGAATAATTCAATAGCTTTTTCCCCACATGGGATGTTTTTCTTATTACCTTTTCCAAAGTTAGAGTATATTTGCCACAAAACAAATGAGTGCCTTTACCAGTGAGTGCCTCTAAGTGAGTGCATTTCAACAGATGTAAAAGGAGTCATAAGGGACATTCTGTAAACAAGAAGGGGACATTCAGAATTAACAAAATCTTGATGAGGTGCTAGAGGCACCTGGAGGGCAGGAACAGGGACTTTGTAGCAGATAATCCTACTTGCAAAGTATTGCCCGGGGTACCACATGATTTGCCAGGACTGTTTCATGGATAAAAATATAATTTCTAATACTTAAACTTGAAACCTAATTCCACATGGCATGCAAAAGTGAAGTATTTTTTAATCTTTTGAACATGTACCAAAAATTCCAGGGAGCAATATTTTTATATAATACTATCTTTATTTTTAAATAATATCTTTATTTAAAGATGTTTGTAGTTGGGTTTTAGAATTAAAAAAAATTCTCCCTTTACCAGTGAAACATTCCCACCACCAATGGTCCTCATCTCCCTTCTCTCCCCTTCTCCTCCCAGTATTAGAGACAGACATTCTACTTTTCTCACTTACTACTGTTGTCATGATAGTTGTCAGTGTAGTTATTTTCTAATTGCACTTACCACTCTTTGTACTAAGCTTCATACTGTGGGGGAATCCTTCCAGCCCTCATTTCTGTTTTTTTCTGGAAATTATTACAATAATGTCTTTTATTTTTCTTAAATCTCACAGATAGGTGAGACTATTCTGTGTCTATTTTCTCCTTCTGACTTATTTCACTCAGCATAATAGTTTCCATGTCCATCCATGAATAGGAAAATTTCATGACTTCATCTCTCCTAAAGGCTGCATAATGACTGTATGTATATATCACAGTTTCTTTAGCCACTCATCTGTGGTTGAGCATCTGGGTTGTTTCCAGATTCTGGTTGTTGTTAATAGCACTGCAATGAATATAGGTGTAAAAAAGGTATTTTTGTATTATGTTTTTGTGTTCCTAGGGTATATCCCAGGAATGTTATAGCTGGATCATATGGGAACTCAATTTCTAGGTTTTTTTTTTTTTTTTGAGGAATCTCCTTATTGTTTTCCATAAAGGCTAAACTAGATGGCATTAGGGGAACAATTTTCTACTGCTTACATTTTGTGTAAATTGTTTTTTGCTTGTTTGTTTGTTTGCTTGTTTGTACCCACATTTACAAGTGTTACTCATCACTGTAGATACTGTTTGGTAAAATTCCTGGTGCTTCAACAATTCCTGCCTCACAGGTGGCAAGAACAGCATTCCAATCAACCTGAATCTGCTGAATGCTCTAACTAGCACCAGTCCAGGGCACAGAAACATACAAATACATGTGTTTTTTTTAAACAGACAAGTATTAAATATATTTGGGGCTTCCTGGAACCATTTGTAATTTGTGGCTATAACGTAGCTCCTAATTCAAGCAAGTTGTAAAACATTTATGAAAGGCTAGAAATAAAGGCCTATCTAATGATATTTAGGAATCAGTTAAATATTTTAGGTGTGATATAACACAGTGTTGAATGGAAAAAACAGGCACACATCCTGAAATATTTATAGATAAAATTATAGGATACCTGGATTTGCTAGAAAATAGCTCAGAGGGCAGAGACTGGGAAATAGAAAACACAGAAGAGCCTAAATTGAACTGTGGAAACTGGGTAATGGGTTTACAAGAGCAATCTATCATGTTTTTTCTTTTTTAAAGTAAATGCTGGCAACTCTCCAAGTTAAGGGAGTGCAGAGTTCTGCAGCACTGGGAGGACAGACTCAGGGGAGTCCCTTCTGCCTTGTGTAGCGATTTACCCATGCTCCCCGCCTTTCAGGGTGAAGACCCTTCTGGGGCAGACAGTGCTCCCTTCCCATCCATCAGCATTTAGAACAGTTAATGGCCTGTAATGTGCATCTTGGTACTTAATTACCTCTGGACCCTGGATCAACTTGCTTAGGCCTTACCCTTGACTGGAAAAATGGCAGAGTTTTGCCTGCAAAACTAATGCCCCTGGGAGCATATATATGTATATATGGGTCAAAGATCTAAGCTTTATATTATAAGCTTTTATTTTGATTGAGAAAAAATTAAAAGTGGCAAAGGACCATATTCAACGATTACTTTTAAAAGAGATAAAGCCTGACATGAAAACAATATTTAAAAAACTGGTCTGGCTTTATGCATTCCAGTCTCCACATATGGAGAACATTTGCACACTAGGGGGTTTTATGAAATGGGTAATATAAATAAGATGTCTTGGGTGGATGAAGGTTGTTTACATAAAGAAAATTTTCCTCCTCTCCCAGACCATGGAGGGAATTTCCAAACTGAGACCATGCAGCTGAGGATTTCAATTGGAAACATGACATGTTCCATGATCTAGGATTAAAAGAGTTTGCACGTGGCATTATTCCTTGTTGCCTAGGCACATTAAAATTGAAAATACTATACATACAAATTAGTTCTTATCTAATAGAGATAGGAACACACAAATCTTGTAGTGCAATGGGACCTTACACCCTGAACATTGGCATAATGACCTGGCACAGACCTCAGAAGAATGGGCATTCTCCATTTATCCCAGAACCAGGGAAGCCATCTATGAAACATTCAAAGTTGTCTATAACATCACCTGAAAGCAACCCTCTGCAAGGGAAGACCCTTATGCTGCTCTGACATTGATCTATTCAAAAGAGTCTTCCCTTAACACTAAGACTTAACAACAATGACCTGCTTACTGAACAGGGCTTTCTGCATTGCCCTTTAATTGTGAGTGGAAATTAGCGGACGCTCCGCACCATCCTGACTTCAAAATAGGATATACAGATTCCAGGATCTTCAATACAGAAACATGATACCAACAACAAAGACTGTGTGAAAAAATAAAACTAGTGGCACTACAGACAATGACCTGGATTGGACAAACTAGTTTGCCTGGAGCCTAGAGTTGGTCTTATGCCAGGAAACTTCAGGGGTAGAGTCTCCTTGTATTTAGGCCAAGGCTTTTCCTTCCCATGTCCCCCATATTTTGGTGGGCCAATGCAAACGATAATTGCCACTCTAACACTGTTTTTACTGTGCCCCTTTGACTCTAAACCTTAAAAAAAAAACCACTTAAACTTTTGAGGTTAACTTAAACTAATATGCATGTGCATGGAAATGTGAAAAAACTACTATGCCTTCAAGTTTAAGGAGTTACATAAATTTTATGGCTTTAGATTGCTTTGTGTACCGCTAAGGAATGTTATAATGTACTACAATCTGGTGACTTGAGAGACAAAGTAATTGTACATAGGTTCTGTTTTATTTTTCTTAATGTTCCTTGACTATAAGATCAAAATTAAGGTGTCAGCAGAGGAATTTCTTCTGAGAACTCTGTTTTTGGGTGATTGCCCTTTCACTATAACTTTACCTTGCCCTCTTTCTTTGCATCATTGTTCACATAACTAAAAATAAATAAATAAAAGGAAAAAATTTGCATATATGAATACACAGTTTTGTATTTTTTTTTAATTTTTTTTTTGGTTTTGGGTCACACCCGGTGACGCTCAGGGGTTACTCCTGGCAGGCACGGGGGACCATATGGGGAACCGGGGGTTCGAACCACGGTCTGTCCTAGGTTAGCGCAGGCACCTTCCCTCCAGCACCACCACCCGGCCCCGCACAGTTTTGTATTTTTTTTAAAGCTTTTTGGGCCATACCTGGTGATGCTCAGGGGTTACTTCTTTTGAGTACTCTTGACAAAGCTCAGAGATGCTCAGGGGTTACTTCTTTTGAGTACTCTTGACAAGGCTCAGATCACTTATGAGATGCTGAGGATCATATCTGGATTGGCTGAATGCAAGGCAAATACTCAACCTAGCTCTTCAACCCTGCAGTTTTGTATTTGTATCCAACATTGTACCCACTCCTTATGAAAAGCATCTTGTTGGTCTATAAACATATGGAGTTGATTCATTTCCATGTTCCAGATCCACAAGTAAAAACACCACTTTCAGGATGGATATTATGGTTTGGTCTTGAACATAGAGTCCTGGTAACATTTTACTTCAGGTGTTGAGAGAGAGAGAGAGAGAGGAAAGGAACCTTTTATTTACTCGTGTTTTCAAGGTTCAGTTTGTCTATTGCCTTTCATTGTCTGCCCAATTACAAATTCCAAGGGAATGAGGCACTCCCATTGTGGGTTCAGGTAATGTTGCACAGTGATGACTCAGTATATAGCAGTCACTTTCATGTCAAGGGTGGGTAAAGGGGCCATTGCGTGGGGGTCCAGCCTTTCTCTACTCATGTTCTTTATTTTATTTTTGTTTTATTCCAACATATGTTCTTTCGACTTCTTCAGGGAGGCAGAGATATTGAGGTTATTAGCAGAATACTATGTCCTTTTGTAAAAGATTGAAACAAGATATTTTAATTATGTCTGTATACTATATATATTTTTATCAGCCAATAAAACCTACCTTGTATTATTTGCATACCATAGAAACTTGGACACTTTAACTCACATGTCTTAAAACAAAATGAAACACCCAACAAATTAAAAAAAAAGAAATAAATGGTTGGTTTTGAGTTTTTTTAAATTGAAATAGCTTTGTAATTCCATTTATTTTTTTTTCTGTCATCTTGCTTGCAAACCCTAGAAGAAAAGTAATGTTGGTAGTAAAAAACAGATTTAAAATTACTAGAGAATCCCTTTGTTTTTGGTCTTTGGGCTATACCCAGATTTGCTTAGGGCTTCTAACTCTGTGATCAGGAATCATTCCTGGAAGTGCTTGGGTGACCATAAGGGATGAAACTCTGGTCAAATGCATACAAGTTTTTAGAGAACATTTTGAATTTAAAAAATATCCTATCCAAGAGTCCGAGAGATAGCACAGCAGTAGGGCGTTTGCCTTAGACGCAGAAGGATGGTGGTCCGAAACTGGCACCCCATATGGTCCCCCAAGCCTGCCAAGAGCAATTTCTGAGCATAGAGCCAGGAGTAACCCCTGAGAGCTGCCAGGTATGACCCCAAAACAAAACAAAGCAAACGCTTAAAAAATCTTGTCTATTAACTCCCTGAAAAAAAGGAAGAGTCACCATTACTCAATAGCACAGTTGATAACCTTCTCCATAGTTCATCAGAGAGGACCATTACCACCATTTCCACATTACAGGTGGAAAAAAAGTGATCACTAGAAGACTGAACCTGGGTCTTAATAATACCCCAGGCACAGTCCTGACATCTAAGGTCCCCCATACTCTATGTGGCTGTACACATAGGGAGAGCCACTTACCTAGAAAGCCTAGAAAGAGGGGTCTATATAGCTAGACACTGCTGGGAGAAGCCATCATTTTATAATTGGCCTTCCATTTGTCACCACCCTCCTTTTTTCTGTCTTCCTCAGTTTCAATGATTTAGTTACTTTTTCCCCCCTTAGGCTTATGTAAAATACAGAAACATTACCTATTCCTTTAGTGTAGATCCTATAGACTTAAGCAGGCACATGACTGAAACTTGGGTGACATAAAGAAATAAATTTAAAACAATATGCTCCACTTCTGTGGCAAACCAGATTTCATAGATTGCTTGAAGTCCCCTGGTTTATGCCTAACTTTTATGCTAAAATTGTGTATTTAAGTTTTATTTTTAGAAGTTATGGGCCACATCCAGTGGTGTTTGGGAATTATTACTGGCAGTGCTGGATTGGGGGCTGTGTTGTTGCAGAGTTCAAATCTGGTAGTGAACCACATGCAACGCCCAGGATCGAACTTGGTTTGCTACAAGGTAGACAAGCACCCTACTCATTGTATTATCACTCAAACCTAAATGTCTACATATTTTTTAATCTACTGTTGCTCTTTGTTCTTTCCATCATTCTTGAGTAGCGATTTGTAATCAACCTTTTGATTAGAAAATACCCTTTAAGTATTTCTCCCTGTGCAGGTTTTCTAGTGAGATGCTTACTAGATCTTCTTTGTTTAAACTGTTTATTCTACCTCCTGCTTCAAATGTTAGAATAATTTCCTGATTAGATTAAAATTCTGAGAGACCATTGTTTATCTCCCACAATCTTGGGATGGCACCTCATTTTACTGGGGAGCTTTATTACTAAGACGCATGTCTTACATCTCACTGCAGTTTTGGGGAAAAAAACTTTTTTTTGTTTAGTTTTAATTTTTTATTTAGAACCACACCTGGTGGTAATCAGGCTTATTTGTGCTCTGTGCTCAGGGGCCACTGTGGTGGAGTTCAGAGAACTGTAGGCAGTGCTAGAGATTAAACCCAGCTGTCTGTAAGACACGCACTATTAGCCACTATACTTTCTCTCTTTGGCCAGGAGCAAAAGCTGCTTTTCTACACTGTTGTAAAGAACTGTGATTTTTATGGAGGAATTATCCATCTACATTGAGTCTGGTTGTAGTTTTCCTCTGGTTTAGCACTTTTTGAATTTCCTGACTTGATGTCGTTAGTCACTTTGAGAAACTCTGTATTGTTAACATTTCTGTTCTCCTTCCTTTAGAGTCTTCAAATCCTGTGAGAGCCAGCCATTCTGTGACATACATTTTGCAAATATCCCTCTATATATCTCCTTATGTCTGCTTATATTCTCCTGTTTCTTTCTCTCCAGTTTCGAAGCATTATAACTAATAAAAGTCTGTGCATACAGGGGCCTGAGCTATAGCGCAGCTGTATAGCGTTTGCCTTGCATGCAGCAGATCCAGGATGGACCTGCTTAAATCCCAGCGTCCCATATGGTCCTGCCACGGCAGCTCCAGTGGAGTTCGCGTGACATAGCGAAAGCCATGCTCTCAGACCTGAGGCAAAAGCTTCACCAAAGCTAGTCTCCTGGAACAGTCGCAGGTGGTCCTGAAGCAAGAAAATATTACTACATCATGTACTTCTTCTGGGAACAATGATGATTGTTCTTCTTATTCTATGCTATAGTAACCTGGAAACACTGGGTTCTATAGAAACCCATAACATAATTATTTGAGAGCACGTTAATGATTTTACGAATCACACAGAAATTTCCGAGAATGATTTTTTTTTTAAGAAAAGAAGCCTCTAGCAGAAAATCAAGGAATTTTGTTTTAAAAGCTAT